>JAECUM010052593.1:0-24962 GCA_016617855.1 Megalonaias nervosa
AACATATCAACATGTATTTCTCTATTTCCGTGATTCTAACCGATTTGATGTAATATGGTTCAGCTATATCATGAACATTTACAAATATATCAAATTAAAGTTATTTTTAATGCCCGTTATATTTACTGGATGGGTATTGAACCAATGAATTCGTATATCTAAATTTTACTTTATCTCTCATGATCTTCTTTGCAGTATTTAAAACTGACTTCACGGAATAACAAAAATAAATCATTTTATTGTCCACATTTTTTGAGAGTTTTTAAATATTTTTTTACACCCATTCTGGAAAATTTGTGTATGAACTAACTCTGAACAGTTGATCTATGTTGTTGTGTAATGTCAAATATTCCGTCTTGTCAAACATCATGGTATAATTTTGCTTTCTACTGACCCAATTTCGTGTTAAATATTTCAAAGAAGGTTTCTATTTAAATTTGAATATGATCTATGTTCAGTATATTTAAAAATCTAGTTCTTTGTTAGAAATTCATATATTCCACTTGTGCACATTTTTCAGTGGAGCTGTATTTTTCAAGGAATAAATTGTCAAATTTTATAATCATACCTATCTTTAAATAAGGCTTGATTATAATTAAAAATTCATACAAATATGGGCTGTTACCGCAATAAAATCTATATTCATTAGCATTTCACTGAAATGAATCTCTAAGTAGTTTTACTATGATTCATTTTAAATTCTGTGACTGCAGTTCCCATAATTATTTTCTGGCTTGAACACGTATTAAAGGACGTTATAATTATTCTCACATGCCTTGGTATTGGTACATTAAGAAAAAAAGTCTTCAAGTTTTGTTTTATCTAGAAATATTTATATTGAGATTAACTAGTTATCATGTGTGTGATCACTGATATTAAATCTTTGTTATCGTACATATAAGGAGAAGTCCTTCAGTTCTCACTGGTCTATCAATCGCTGTAATCAGCCATATCTGAAGTTCGGATGCACCTTAAATACATATTTTCGTCACATATCTTTAAATGCATACAGTACCATTTTAATATTCTTTTAAACAAAAGAGATACAATTAAATGTATTTTAGTCATTTTAGATCTTTTTAAGTCTTTACAAATAACACAGGGTCGGTTGTTCTAGAACTTCCAGCGTGCGTATTTTCATCTTATTCTCTCTTTAATATGTGTGGTCATCTTCGCAAGCCAAGGTTCCAATATATTAATCTGTCTAGTTAAGATGGCGAGGCATGGTCATGTTCCTTTTCTGGCTGTCTATGTCATTGTTATCTTCTTTGGTTTCAGGTGTATGCCTGGGTATCTACCTTGTTCGTCTTCATGTCCATCTTCTCATTTTGTGCCTCCACCCACCCCTACTTCCAGCTGTCACCGAATGATTTTGTCGTTCGTCAGTTCGAGACGCTCTACAGGATCTTCACTTTGGAGGATAAAATAGCGTTTCCTAGACCCAGAAATGCATCATCCACCCTTGATATTGACACTCTAAATATCTCCACTACAGCTGAGTTAAATTCAACAAGTTCCCAGAATTTCACCGCAGATTCCGAGAATGTTAAGGTGAACCATCCTATACTGCTTATGATGGATGTCGCTTGTGTTTTTTACTTCACAGTTGAATTTATAGTCAGATTCATCTTCAGTCCAAAAAAGTTGAAATTTATAACCTCCTTGCAAAATAATATAGACTTTGTCGCCACCCTTCCGGATTATCTGGAATTCATTTTGATGGCGATAGGCCCTGAAGAGAGGAAGGTATTTCTTCTGATTGATTTCATATTTATCTTAAGAATGCTCAGATTATTCCGCATTTTCCGTCTGATCCGTCACGTGCCTGGATTATGGATTTTACTTTATACCTTAAAAGCCAGTGTTAATGAATTGATGCTGATGTTTGTATTTTTGTTGATCGGCATGGTTGTATTTGCGTCCCTGATGCATTTTGCAGAGGGAGGAGAAGGGTATCAAAACATTCCGATAGGATTCTGGTGGGCTGTCGTTACCATGACAACGGTAGGTTATGGCGACATGTATCCCAAGACAGCTTTAGGTTACGTGATTGGGTCAGTCTGTGCTATTTCCGGACTACTAATGATTGCTTTCACAGTTCCGATCATTGTGAGTAACTTTGTTCTATATTATACACATGTTCAGTACGGAATTTCGGAACGGAACCAGAAGAGTCAAGTGATCCTGCCTGTGCCGGAAATTAAGGCATGTTCCATTCATGATTCCTCTGTCAATGTGTCCAGGAGTGACGTCAGCATATCTAAAGAATATTTAGGAGACACACCGGAAAATTACACTATAACTGATGGAAATTGCAATAAAGTGTGATATTTCCACAGGTGTCAAAAATAAGATTCAGCAGCCAGTCTACATGAAATTAGTTTCGACACTTAATTACTTTTAAAAGAAAATTTCGTGATTCTCTTGGAGTACATTTTACAAGAAAAATGAATTTTCAATCTAAACATAATATTTTACAAAAGAATGAAAAATCTACATTTTTAAGATTTTCTCCTTATCTTATTTTTAAATATCTATGTCAGTGGTGAACGATTACTTGCGGTATGCAATTTCTCACGTTATCTCACCAATGTACCAAATTAAGCATCATCGATTATGCAGATGCACAAATGGAACTCTATATCACGTTGTTTTACCTGCACGAGCCATCAGACCCGGCTTCTTAATGAGTTCTCAAATATTGAGTTTCAAATATTTTTTTAGATCAAGTGATGAAATTTCAGAAATAACTGCGTCCATGTTTTTGTTCATATAACCGCTTTATCTGGCTTTAATAAGCTTTCAAACAAAACTTTAACATATTTTTACCATAAGGCTTAGGCAGGCGATACAGGCAAGACAGGAACCTCTCGCATATGAGTGCATAACCTTTGACCTGAGATAATATTATCCTAAAGTTGCAGTTGAATACAGCAGCTGATGTAGAAGATACGTGACTTTCAAACAATTTAATACAAAATATTAAGATTGTTTAAAACAATGAAACTTTAGAACCATTGTCATATTGTAATAGTTTCAGCAGTAGAAGATGTGTGACTTCACAAAAGTGAACTCAAGACTTTAACATTATCGTAAGCTTTCTGCCTAAGCAGACAAGAGAGGCAAGATGGGAACTCCTAGCACATCAGAATATATACTTGAAAGTTTAAACCCATAGTAACACTGTCATAAAGTTTCAGAGGAATTTAGCCACTAATGTAGATCACGTGATTGTCGAAAACCTAACGATAAACATTAAAATTGTCCAAGATGAGGCTTACGTCGGTGAGACAGGCCAGACAGGAAATCAAGCATATCATGGCATGAACTTTTGACCTATTTTGACGTCATCAGAGTTCCACTTAAATGCAATGGAAGATATCTGCCAAATGCCTTGACGCAAAACTTGAATGTTGTTGACAATGCCAACGCTGCTGGAAATAAATTATCTCACCATGTCGAAGTTGGCCCAGTTTGTAGGTTCGTTTGTTTATTTATTTATTTATATAGAGACGGTATTAAAAACATACACATACAAGCATCAAAAGTATCATTTTGTCTGTTTGAAACAAATGCAGGTAAGCCAAATGGCGGTATAATTCATTTAGCAAGGATGAGAGTGATATTTGATTGCGTCATGTTTATTTTACGTTTATATATCACAGTCGTTTATTTATCACCATGTTCATGAAAACTGAGACTAGACCAAAGGGGAGGGAATGTTTACCAAAATCAATGTTAGCACAAATTGGGGTTTCAGTTACTACTATTTTCTTTTTCTATTAGGCTGGGGATGGGGAGGGGCACTTGGATGTTGATATTTGTCTGTCAAATATATGCTGCTAAATTGATTGCCTTATCTCACGCGTATTACAATGAAATGTGGAAGATACTACCCTATATTCTGACTGGCATATATTTATCTGCACAGTTCATGAAGATGTGTACAATTCCATCTCGAAATGTCTACAGAGCACGCGAGCTGAGCGGAAGACAAGGAATTACGCACATTATGCTGGGATTGTTTGTTGTATTTACTATGTAAACCCTAAAGTGTCTTATGATTAGATAAATGATATTATGTCTTGTGTGTAAATAAGGGAGGTCCGAAATATGACAATAGATAATACTTGATGCATGTGTAACCCTCGTCTTTCCGTTACAATTTGTACATAATGTGATCAAAGATATATTTTATTACCGTTTTACAAATTTTACAGCCACTGTATAGTATTAATAAAAATCAATGTATTTTTTGTTTACATTTGTGTAACTTTTCATCATCAACAACAGTCTGTACATACGAACAATCCCAATATCACCATCATCATAGGCATATCTATGTTGAAACATTTCTTTAGACAACTGTATATTTTCATTAGTAACGTTATTCGTTTTAATTGTTTGAGAGAATTGTTTTATGATTTGCAATTGCATCACACATGAGATAATCCTTTATCTTCCTGTTCAAAATCAAATCAAAATAATCCACCACATATTCAAGCTGTGTTACATTGCTGAGTCATAATTAACTGTTACTTATGGTAAATCTGTATTTTTCTTCGACCACGGATACAGACACAGAAAGGAAGGCTTGTCTCAGCTTTCCCTTTTGAATGAGACGTGCCTCCGGATTTATCAATTGTTTGAAAAAATGTAAGTATTATTCCATATTTAATTGATTCAGATAAGTGTACTGTATTTCCTATAATGAAAATAAAAGTTTGAAATTACAGATGTCATTGAGGGTTTATCAGAACTCTGTCAGTTTCTTTATTACGTGCCACTTAAATTTACGTGGCTGACATGGCATTCAATAGAGAGGTTCAATTTGTAATTCCGTATCGCACATTCCATATCGCACACCTAAAATTTCCGTATCGCACAAGCAGTTTGGAACTATTTTTAAAAGTTAAAATAGACCTATCAAATAATAGCACATTTATAAAATATCCGAAATGATTTATTGCTATACATTTGAAATTAGTCAAAAATGACAACACACGTTTTGTAATTTTAAGAAATGCGATTATATTTGATTAAAATGGCAGCTTTTGCCGCTGGGGTTAATGGGAGAGTGCGGTAAGTAGCGACGGGCATTTTATGTGCATTCCATGGTATCTAAGCCGAGAAATCAGAGCTAGTTGAGGTTTTCAACACTATTTTGGACAGAATGTTTGTCAGTTAATTCTCAGATAAAGCTGGTGCGCAAATTGACATCGGTCACAAGAGAGAAGGGAGAGTGCGTATTATCCATTTGTTATTTGCTTGGAAGTACAATGTTCAGTAAGTAACGTGTATGAAAAGGGGCCACATACTGGTCCCAAACCTATGTTTCGTTTGAGAAGTACAGGAACATTTCATTTGCCCCATATGAGAAATAAGAAAAAAAATTCACTTGCTTGTGATTGCAGATTAAATCCATTTATATGTTCCATACAACATTTTCAAAAATTCAAAGCTAAAGAATAAATCTATTTGCAATGCAGACAGACAGACGGACAAAAGTTCTACACAGTATATAGTCTTTACCCCGGCTAATTAAATGTACATGTTGAAGGCTGTACAATATCTTTTATAAAACGCCAAATTTCTAATTCATTTTTATTTAAAGCATACATGAAAATTCTTTTTTAAAAAAAGGTGTGAATAAAAAGGGGATATGTAATAACTATAAAATCACATAAGTGTTTTGTTCCAAGTCGGGGGAAAGAACTTTGATACGGCGTAGGATCAAAGTCTCGACCTGACGGCCTTACCATTCCTATACAGTATCAAACTCGTTCTTTCCGCCCACTCGGAACAAAACACATATGTACATTTGTCGATGTATTGAACACACGCACGCACGCACACACACACGCACACACACTCTTAAAATAAATCAGAGTCAACTTTAAGCATGTGACTGTATGTATGGTATTCGCACAGAAATAACAGAAAACGAATTCCAAAACAGAGGAACCTGGATCAGAGAGAGAAAGAGAGGGGATGGGGTGTATGTGTGTGCACTTTCGAGTAAACGGATTATGTAATAAGTTAATCAATTATATAGTTTGCTAATATTTATCAAACTGCCAGAAAATGTTGTTACCATTGATAATTACCTTCTTATGGCAACTGTTTAAATTGAGAAAACATCATTTATTCTTTATAATCTACCCATATAGATAGTTGTTATTGTAGGATTTAATGCCATTTTCAGCACAAGGTAAGCTATTCATGGTGGCCAGTATAACTGGTGAAGAAAGATCCCTGCAAAACCCCGAGAAGAACCACCGACCCACGAGAAGCTACTGGCAGGCTTTCTCACGTACCCACGTTAGCCGAGCCTGAGACTCGAACCCACACAGACAGAGGTGAGATTGCAGTAATCCGGAACGGTGAGCGCTTTAGACCGCTTGGCTACTCGGGGCCCCACCCGTATAGATAGACAGATTTACATAAATGGGTCAGCACATGTATAAATACTGGTGTATGTATTGTATACGAGATAGGTGTTTAATTTCTGTATTTGACGACAAATTATTATTTGAATGAAAATTTCCTTTTCCTTCCTGTTTACTTTTACCCGATTTAAATTATTTATTTGTACATTTTAATCGTGTCATTTAACATCACGTAGATATTACACACACACATACACACACACACAATTTTCTCCATCTATTTATTTACGTTATTTTTAACAAACGAAATCAAAACAGTAGTTTCTACCTCCGTTCTTTTTCCTGCAAAATATTTAACAACAAACATCCGATATATTGAAAGGAGGCTGAGCTGTGCTGAGCAGATTGGACGATTTCCAACTGGTCTTTTTGCAGAACACAAGATCGGTTATTGTGTGCGTAATATTATTGTTGTCCTACTTGTTCAAGTTATCTTGTAAAATACCAATGAATGAAATTGCGCATATATTGATATGGGTAACGACGTTCGCTTCATTATCTGTAATCGGAGTCATTTATGTTTTATAAAATTGTACTTTTTAAGGTTATGTGTGTGGAATACGGTCGTATTGATCTAAATTCGGTTCCTGCATGATTTAAATCTGCCAGCTAAGTTATTTTGAATTGGTTATATACCCTTATCGAAGTAAAAAGACCAGTGTGCGGTAATGTGCGTTGATAGTTATTTGATTGTTTCCGGTGATAGAAAATGCGACAACTTTACAAAGCTGACGTAGCTATCTGTAAAGAGACGTGTTACTCTACATTGCATCACTGAAGTTATATATCGTCCGGCACGTTGCTACTGATGGTGTGTGTGAACCCTTCGGCTGTTGTTTCTGTAGGCATACCAATATTATTACAGAAAACAAATTAAGGATTACCTGAACAAACTAACACGTGTGCTGGGTCTAATAAAAGTCACGACCGAAATTGTCATCACGAACTCCTTCATCCTGGGTAAATCCTGCACCCTTTCCAATAACATCATCTCGTAACAAATATTTATCATACATCTTCATGGATATTTTGATAACATCCAGTCTCTACGAACCAGTTTTAATCCAGATATTTGAAATTTGCTTCAGAAGTATGAGCTGATGTATATATCTACTTGAACTTCATTAATCAATAAACTTTCCTAACAAATCTAGGTAGAAACTATTGGTCCACATGACTATATTTGAAAAGGCAGAGACTGTTTTGAGAGACAGAATGATTAGACATTGTGATCTTTTACGATTTCGACACCTATCAGCACAAATTCGCCCTTCCATTCTAGATTACACTGCAAAGAATAATTACAAGAGTAAATTAACAAGTGTTACAGAATTCTTATGGGTATTTAATTCAACTACTGAAGTATTAAAACCAGATCTTGTAGTATTAAAACCAGGTACTGAGCATTAAAGGCACGTCTTGGAGTATTAAAGTCAGGTCTTGGAATACTAAAGCTTGGTCTTGAGGTATTAAAGCCAGATCTTGGAGTATTCAGTGCAATTCTTGGAGTATTAAAGTCAGTCTTAGAATACTAAAGCTTGGTCTTGGGGTATTAAAGCCAGGTTTTGGAGTAATAAAGCTTGGTCTTGAGGTATTAAAGCCAGATCTTGGAGTATTCAGTGCATTCTTGGCGTATTAAAGTCAGTCTTGGAATACTAAAGCTTGGTCTTGGGGTATTAAAGCCAGGTTTTGGAGCAATAAAGCTTGGTCTTGGGGTACTAAAGCCAGGTTTTGGAGTAATAAAGCTTGGTCTTGGAGTATTAAAGCCAGGTTTTGGAGTAATAAAGCTTGGTCTTGGAGTATTAAAGCCAGGTTTTGGAGCAATAAAGCTTGGTCTTGGGGTACTAAAGCCAGGTTTTGGAGTAATAAAGCTTGGTCTTGGAGTATTAAAGCCAGGTTTTGGAGTAATAAAGCTTGGTCTTGGGGTATTAAAGCCAGATCTTGGAGAATTCAATGCAATTCTTTGAGTATTAAAGCTAGGTCTTGATGTTTCTCACAATCGAAATTGTTGTCAGAAGTATATCAGTCTACTACAACATATTGTCACATTATGTCTATTAACAAGAAAATTGTCAACGGCTTTCACTGGAATCAGTTTGATTAAAATTTAGGCCTGAGCTACACATATAACGCATCCAAATATACGACAAGTCCTAGTTACTGAAACGTTTAGGAACTGACCTTGAAAGTAGGCTGAACAAAACACAACTTCATCATTTTGTTCTTTTAATTCCAGTTTCTCGTCGTTATATCACAACTGTATTTCTTAGTCTGACGACTTGAGGTTTTTGTCAAAAAATAAACCTTCTCAGGTCATCTGGAACCAAGGTTTTTGAACTATAAAAACTTTATTTTAAAAATAAAATTTTCTTCATTACTTGACTCGAGCTGTAATGATAAACTTCCATGAAATTTATATACACCGATAATGTTTGCTTGTCCTTCCACATCAGTATTAGTTTAATAGGTGTCATTGATTTTCTGGAATGTTTATTGTAATCATTAATGTAAATATTTCTGCTATATTCTTTTTATATATGTAAATGGAACTGTTCTTAAGAAGAGAATAGAGACTGATACACCAAAGGGCGTATTAAAATCCACTGTCTCATTGAATTCATACGCAGTCCAGTCAAATTCTGCTTTTGCCCGTGTACCATTTGACTTTCAGATTTTTACCCAGATCGTCCGTTGGCTTTTCGATGATGACATTGATATTACTATTATTGGGTAGTCTCGGTTTTAACATCAATCTGCAAAAAAATGAATTATTAAAACTGTCTCACTGAATTCATACGCAGTCGCGCCAACTGCTGATATTGCCCGCGTAACCTTTCGCCCGCAAATCAGCACATATATCGTCTGTTGGATCGTCGTTTGTATTTCTATCATTGGGGTATCTTCCGGTTTTAATATCTATGTTGCTTTTGTCCTTGCAATTTTCGACCCTGAGCGGAATTTATTCATTTAAATCACCACCTCTACGTGCTTGTCTGGCCGTTTCTTTGGGAAGCACGTGCTTGGAACATCTCTTTTCAAGGTGACCGGTGCCGGCGTCTCTGTAGCGATAGTATAGAGTAAAATTTCCGGCAAAAATCGGGATAACCATACCAACGATTATTACACCAGCCATAGCACATATTACTGTTACGATGTAACCAAGTATGGTCCTTGGGACAATATCTCCGTATCCGACGGTTGTCATGGTGATAAGTCCCCAATATAGCCCAATAAAGACATTGTTAAAGGCCAAGTCGTTGTACACTTCTGCAGAGTATATGCAGCATGCATAGATCGTGAGAGAAAATAAAACAAACAACATTAACAGAACAAGCTCACCCAGACATGCCTTTAGGGCTAAAAGGAGCACCCGTAAACCACGGTAATTGCGCGCCAACATGAACATACGAAGGACTCTGAAGACCATGAGCATATCCATGGCCAATCTCAACTGTACACCGGAATCTTTGTGCCATACGGAATCGTAAACCATATCAATAATGAATCGGCACCACATGGGAATCAAGCATACAAGATCAAATATATACAGGCCTGAAAACATTTTTTTAAGAGAAGGAGTGACCAACAAGCGCATGATAAAATCCACTGTGAAAATGAACATCACTCCATTCTCAAGGAACCTAAGGGAGCCATGTGGTTGCGTAATTCTCAGGCGATGGATTTTGGAACTCTCGTCTAGAGTATCATTATTTGCTGCAGAGTTGTTGGAAGGTAGGAATATGTGGATGGTTCTGGGTACTCTGCATCCCTTCATTGTGCCTAAAAATACGGTGATGACGGACAGAATGATCAGTAAGTAGTAGATCACTCCCCATACCTGAAAATAAATGGATGGATTGATTGAATAAAAAGTCAAGAGGTAAACCTATGCAGTCATGACATACCATGGACCTTAAGTTTCCATTTCCAGGTGCTGAATAGGCGCCGATTCTGAAACTAGTTGTACACCCCAAGTTTAAAATAAATACAAATAATGATTAAATTGACCCCAAACTTTAAGTGGATTTTTCAAATGACCCCTGGCATGCCTCAATAGCAGATGAACGAGTGGGTGTGCAAGTCTACAAAAAAGAAATATTTCATTACATTTCAGTTAAAATCTGATAGCAATTGTTCCAGAAAAATTTGGAACTCGCAATCATATAGCAAAATCTCGACCATCATGACTTTGACCTTACTGAGGGTAAGTTGAATGTTAAGACTGCATACATATGAAATAATGATCTATATTGATGATATCTTCTAAATATGTAATTAATACAGAAATGATACACGGCTAGCTCAGTGCAAACGTTTGCGGAAAACGAAAAGATTGGTATTGCCTCGTCTTCCGGAAACTATTGGAGTACGAAACTCAGGTTGAAGCTTAAAGTCCAACAATTCTGACCATCTGTATCCTAAATTATAATGAAGTTTGTAAGGTACAACATTCATGATTTTCTTCACTTTGGTCCCTCTTCTGATCTGATACAGTTTGCGGAAGTAGTTGTTCTGCAGGTATCGTGTAGGATTCACAATAGAGTCAAATGGGGCCCCATGATAAATAGTAGTCAAAAGATTATAAAATAATCTTGAAATGCATGTTTATAATAGTGTGGCACGAGTCGACGGTATGCACTCGAACGAAAATGTCGCAGAGGGAGGGGGAGAGAAAGTGAAAGTGGCACACAAAAGACAAAGAAGTCAACACTTGGTTGTTTGATTGCTTCCGGTGACAAGAAATATGAGCCTGTCTGCCCTATAAATGTCTTAAATTTTGTCACTTTTAAAAAAATGTTTACTTCAATTTGAGTTGAAGATCTAATCTTATTTCGAACTTAGAAATTTTCCAGAGGCGATCTAGTTTACAATTTGATGGAATTTTTAATTTTAATTTAAAATGGCACACATTTTGGGCATTCTATTGTATTTTATGTCAAGGTCAAGTGAAATAAGTATATCTTGGATGAAATAAACAATTATTCATTCCTGTTTAAAGTTCAGCCTGTGGAATTATTTCCTTACTTAAGTAGGGTAGAAAATTTACAGGGACAAATGCGCATTAGACACGAGACCTCCATTTTGAAAGTTGTATTTTGTAACAGTGTAGCATGACGGTCTTCTTTCTAAATGACATGCCGTATGACAACATATGTTTTATACGTGGAGTCTGTTACTTTTTGTAACATGTTAGTTGTATTTTTAAGGGAAATGTAAGGGGTCAGAGTTTATCCACAGGAAAAATGAAAGTTTGCACGTAAAATGAAATAAAATGCCCTATTTTGCTTTGCTTGATAACAAACTAACTTCTTTATCTCCCCTTACCTCCCTATGATCCCTCTTATAAAGTTAAAATATTGACCATATTCTATAATATGTCTACTCTACCATACCTTCCCCTTCTAAGAATAAAATTACCGTCATCATAATATTTATATTTCAATACCTAGTTATCGACTATCCACTACCTAGATGTCTAATATCCAGCACCCACATATCTACTATCAACCAACTAAATATCTACTATCAGCACTCATTTATGTAGTATCAACCAATCAGTTGTCTACTAACCAGAGCAATTGAGTGAGAACAATTTACACTGGCACAGTTAGTCTGGGAATATTTTATACTGGAATAAAATATTTATACCAACTGCGGCAGATAATATTTCCATATTAAATAATTGCCGCTATATAAATAAATGACAAAAAAATCACGTATTGATGTGTATAGTATTTTGAAAGAATTCATGAGTTTATCTGATTCTGTGATTTATATGTCAGAACAGTGGAGTGTGCGTAACCTTACAAGAAAGATTAAATGCATCCTACAAATTTGTCAAAGAGGCCCATAGGATGTTGTATGACTTTTCAAACACGTACTAGCAACTTTTGATAAAGTAAGAATGTTCTTGGAAGAGTAACGAACCCTTGCGGTCAATACTCGAGGATGCCACACTAATCATAGAGGGTTTAAAGATCAAAAACAAGGACTATAACATGCTTGAAATTCATGAATGTGACAGCACAATAGATGGTGAGTTTTGAGTTGGTGTGATGGATTATTACGAAGGCAAGTGTACAGTGATTTCACCAAATAGCCGCTTTGTTGGCACAGGAAACATCATTTATAATTAATGAATGGCATAATATAATTTTCAATTAATAAACAAGATTATCAACTATAATCCAATAAAGGCTAATATGGATTTATGCCGGTTTAGATTAGATAAATACTATTTTCTATGAAAGAATATAATCCTCATATACCTAAAAAGTCCAATGGCATTGGGACACAATCAATACAAAGGTGTATGCTTTGGAAAACGTAAACTATGTGGTAGAACTTGGCATTACAAAGACTTTTAAGCATATTTGCCCGCATTACGTTTTGGTTTGTGTGCTAGACCATGTCTTAAATGCAGTAATGGAATCAAACCACGTAATCAGCATTGACGACATGTGGACATGTTCGTGAGTGTTATCATCCACGCCGGTGAAAATTCGCTATCACAACATATATAGACCCTTTCTTGTAGAAATTCTCGACAACGATGAGGAAACAAATGACAATGTTGTTGAAATATTACAAGGGATTAAAGCAGTTTCTGACCCTGGTAGAGTAAAAATACTTTAAAAAAGATATTGACGGAATTTGCAACCGCGTCAGACTGTGAGACAGCTTCTTGAAACTACAGCACGATTAAACATTCAAATTCCTCCACTAGCTCGGCGAGTCGAAATTGTACGAATGCTCGAGAATGAACAGGACCGCCGCAGTATCGTCGACGATGCAGTTGAATAAGACCTCCGTCGTATTGTATCTGTTATCGAGACTGTTGAGTATGTTAGCAAATAAACAGACCCCGAGTTTAAGTTTCACACGTGCAGGGGTGATTTAGATATTTACGTGGCAATCATCTCACACATACAAATCAGGCAAAGATGCTATAAAACATTTTGCGAAGATGTGTCAGGGAATTATGTCAACATTACAGCACCCAGGCACCTCCAGCGTTGAGGTGTACATTGTTCTACATGTGGTCTTGAGTATGCCGCTTAACTCTCTATTAAAACTCAAGTCACCATTGACGTTCAATCAAATACAACGCAAGTAACTGAAGAATTCCATGCGGGTTTTGTTACACTGTTGTTAGATATGTCGTGCAACTTGAGCCACCAATACTGTATCGCGCCCAGGGCGCCACAATCACGGTTGAGGTGTTTGCTAAATACAGTGAAATGGATACGAAATTATCTCCTGTGATGACATTAATGAGTTTTGCGCGGCTGCTTATTGTTGGATATGTGATGGTCACTTTCGGACTGATAGTGATGGAACTGCAAGTTCCAAAGTTCATGATCATGTCATATCACTGGCGCATACAGAGGAGTTGCACATAGCGCATTATGACGCTGCAATATAAATAAGTAAAATAAGACTTCCTGTTGTAGTTCATAACCCGTGTGGGTGTGATGGCCATTTAATAACGCATACAATAGCCACCCCCTCAAAGGCGCCAATATTAAAATGGATAAATATATGACATTTAGGCTCGTACAGTTGTAATTCATCGATTCGTTACAGTTTTGTTCTAGCCTGGACAAGCTAGTTAGTAACCTGTTGATTGCAAGGTTCAAAGTCATCAGTCGATATGATTCCACTAACCCTGACAAACCAAAGTGAATATTAGAAAAGGAAAGAACCAATACTATTACATGAATGGATGGTTAGAAGTCTGATGAGAGACAGTTGCCACCATAAGCGCACCTTTTCCATCGTTGTCTCGCGAAGGAATTTCAAAAAAAAAATTATGAACGTGCAAAAACCGCGTTTGCGACTATCACGATCTGTATTTGAGAACAGATGCGCTTCTGTCTTTGAGGTGTTTCGTAATACATCTATGCGTGTGTACAATTTCTATCCCGCGCATTATTTTACGTCACCGGGAATGGTATGGGATGCGTTGTTGTCAAAAATCATAGTGGAGTTGGAACTGCTCACTGATACTAATTTGCATCTGTTTATTGAGCATCTTAGTTCGGGGCGGGATTTCGATTACAAGCCATCGATACTCTTGGATAAACAACCCAACGTAGTCGGATATAACCCCAATGTTCCAACCAGTTACATCATGTATCTGGACACCAACAATGTTTAAGGATGGGCAGTGATGCAACCACGCATGTTGGAGGGTTTCAGTGGATTTATGTCACAACTTTAAATATATAAAAACAAATTTGTGGATACGATCATAACAGTGACATCGGGTACTTTTTTGAAGTTGATCTGGAGTATCCAGCGAACATTCACCACTTTCGCAAGGACTACCCGCTAGCACCAAAGACAATGACTGTGCCCAAGTCATGGATGTTTCTGTAGCAATGTTAAAACATTGAGGAGTTGGGTCTCCCCTATACAAAATGCACCAAAACTGGTTCCAAATCCAAGCACCAAACGTAATTATAGTGTGCATGTGTGAAACGTAGTATTATCTTCGAGCACTCATTTGTGTTTCCCGAAAACACCGGTTGATTTCGTTTAACGAGAATGCTTGGATGGTTTCTTATATCCAGATGAATACAAATCGGTAAACGGATGCTAAAAATTATTTTTAAAGCTCACCAATAATTCCGTATTCGGAAAAACGCTGCAGAATTTGTGAAAGCGATTTCGAGTCGACCTTGTTCGGGGCAGTGAACAAGACAAGATTTGAAGGCTCATCGCGGACCTTGCATTTCAGTCCCGGGAGATCTTAAATGATGGACTCATTGCTGTACATAGTAAAAAGAATCTAAACTGAAGCTGATCGGACACGCTAGTGCAATAAAAGGACTTTGGTTGCAGTTCTGTATTCACTGGAACGACTCGTAATTCCTCTTACACAAATGATCTGCTTCGTGGACGAACTGTACTCGACCTTGCCTCCCTAGCTACACCGGATGTGGACGCTCATTCTAACGCCAAACTGTTGAATGTGCTGAAAATGAATTCGGTCTGAAATTGTAAATGTATCGATAGCGCTCTAAGTGCCAGAACTCCAGATATGAGATCGAGCACTCCAAGATCTCATCAGTAATTCTTGTTCGTACTGATGTATATTAACATATCCAACACAAATCCTCACCTGGTACTTTGTTGTGTTTTCTTTTATCTGACTCGATTTGTAATATCCGTGGCCATATTAACGGCCCTCGCTTAGATACGTTCAAAGGCATCTGCGACTCTTGCTGAAACGTTAGAGTCAACGGATCGGCTTTCTTGCCTTTGCTGGCAAAATCTACTGTGGTTTGCACATACGTGTATCATCGTTCCCGCTCACGATCCTGTGATGAAAATAAAAGATCAGCCTGATGAACTTCTTGGAGAGTCCTCGGTTCAAGCCAGGAACGGGAAAACTTCCGGTGGGGGTAGGTATGTAGGTAAATTTGCCATTTGTGCTACATTTGACAACTATGCTCAATTAACCGCGAGGGCTGGAGTATATTTTGGATAAAATACTATCAGAAACTATGTCTGTTTATTTGTTAATAATATCAATATATTTTACTTCCAATGAGTGGAATTTTGTCCACCACTTAGTGGCCTCCTAAATTATGGCTTTCATATCTCCTTTGAAGTTCCATCTAGCGATTCGTTCTTCGAGTGTTTGATCAACTTCATTCAAGTTATGATGGGACCTATACTGACACGTTGAAGTACACCATAATCCTTAGGATGTTTCAAAAGCATGATCATGTCGATAACATGCAGCACCAACACGATTTATAGGTACATTCCCCAGGATTTGGTTGATTGTTAGAGTCCAGTCGTTTTTCCAGTCTTGTACCAGGCCCACAGTAATTGTATCTAGGCCTAGGAAATACATCAATGACGTGCACGACAAAGTTCACATCAATGATAAATTCTGAGGTGATTGAAACACTTTGTGTTTTGCACAAAATCAACGTTGTGGTACAGAATGTTGTTGTAAATACGATCCCAAGTGTTACCTTGATGATTACAACATCATGAACGACACCAGATTTTATGTGACATTCTCTACACCGATCACCCGAGGGGAATCACGTACACTCGAGAATGCATTGACGTTGTTGAGAGTTTATTACAGCTGGCCTAATATTCGATCACGGCCGTTTTGTGGTCTTTCCGTAAATAACTCATTTGTGTTTTCGGCAGACAGTGGCTCCACCTTGGTTAATATTGAACTTCCCGCGGAACGCGTACGACATGGAATTGATCATTGAATAGATCCAACGCTGAATCACATTGGTGGCCGATAAATATTCTAAAATGTTTATATGTGAACATAACCCCACACAAAGCTTCATTTCAATCTAATCTGCACCGTACGCGGTCAATATCACATGATCGCCAATACGAACACATTTGGGTTGGCCCGAAAATATTAACGAAATTCCCGTGGACAAACGATTTTTACGCATGGGATACCATATCGGGCCAGACATTACCATGATTACCTCAACGATTCAAATCGATTTAACCCGTGGTACCATCAGTGGCAGTTATGAAGCTTTATCCATGGAACGCAAGCGTCGCAGGGTTACACACTGTTTTCAACATCTTCCATGCCACAATACCCCGTTGAAACATTTTGCTTTACCCTTTTTGACCAGAAAGGATACATGTTAGATCTGCTCTAGGAGACTTGGCAATGTAACTGTACATTAGAAATCGACCTGATATTTAATATAATGACAACCGTACGTGGACGTGTGATACCATTATGTGTTGTGAACGCGAGAAAACATGTTTACATGATATATTACGGAAATGGCTTCGGTGACGTTGTCTAGGGATTGTTTACAGGCACAAGAAAGGTGCTCTCGGCCTTATCTTTGCAAGCTGCATCAATTGTTAAACAAGCTGCAATGCGAATGGTTGATACCATCAGAAATGTTGCTGTGGATCTGATGAAAAATCTTGGAGTGCGAGCGGTTAAATCGATTCGAGATCGATTACGATAACAAGAGACTGGAGCACAATGAGTATAACCAAAGGTGATTATACTTCCATCGATATAAACAATGCTTTGCGCCGGTCAATAAATTCATCCATGAAGAAGTGTCTGAAATTTCTTTTCGGCTAATCGGTCATCAGGATCCCCTGAAATAAATTTTGTTACAAAAGAAGCTGCGTTAGAGGCTATTGGAACTGTATCAAGAATGGCTCTGACAAAGGTGGTAGATGGAAAATCTATGAAGGTTTCGTCTCGTAAACGAATAAAGAGTTGGACTAGTCTTTGATTACCAGGAAGGATTTCTAAAATGTCTGCAGGCAGAGGTCATTGTCTTCCCGGTACGACTCGCAGAAGCCATCACCGTTAACTTACTCGCGATGACATTGTCAGTCAAGCGTTTCCGAGTTGTCTTTTGCAGGATGAACTTGCATCAGTGAGTTCACACACAAGGAAAACCGGCATTGTTAACCTGGTTTAATCAACAGGACCTAGCTCTCCCTGGGTTGCTACGTGGTAACATCTCGACGTCTTTTCTAATTTGACTAGAATGGGCTTGCACCACCGTCTGAAGTTTTTGATTATATAACCAGAGTGGGACAGCCTCATCTACTACTGTTTTATTTGACTCTGCCGTTACAAACTCTGTTGGATGGGCGAATATGCGGTCATCTTTTTGTGGAAGCGTTACAAGCATTTATGGGAAGCAAAGCTTCATCAATACAAACTGCACCCGTGCTTGTTGATTTTGCATTAAATACACTTAATAGTATATAAAACGTCTATTACAATTTACTCAGCTACACACAGGCTGATCTAGATCAGAGCAGGTTTGCCCATCAAAGCGGATTGTGCTGCGTTTACCAGCAGGGTTGTTGCTGACGAGTTACTGATTTAAAAAGATCGAACAGGTAAACTTAAAACATCTAACGCGAACATTCAAGATAGTGTCGCAAGACTGCGAGGTGCTGTCGCACAGAACCAGATTGTGATCGGTAAGTCGAGTGAAATCGAAGACTCTGGTAGTCTATCGCTTTTTTACTCTAGGCAAAGAATAGCAACCTCGGGGTCGACATCCTCGAGGTAACCATGTAGCGTCTGCAGAATAGGGTTGCAACATCCGCTTGTTAGACCGCTGAGGCCACTTATATGACTGCGGAAAGGGTCAAATTGTTGGCAAGGATGTTCAGTTTAGTATCTTTGCACCACCCCTTTCTGAGTCGAGATTATGGGAGACTCGTCTGAGTGCCTTCATATCACCGTGCCTGTCCTTGTTACAAGTGTTCGCCTGACAAATGTTACCAGAGCAGGTAGAGTCATCTTTTCCTTAATATAGATGGCCCTTTTCAAAATTGTTCATTGTCGGAACAAACATTCTCTTTTATGCCCGTCACCTCCCGATATACCCACTTTAGCGGTGGGTCGATAAGCCTTGATATCGATGTTCTTGCATTGTCTTGTGTAATAGAAATTCTTTCGAGTCGGGTGTAATATCGGCCGTGGATATCAGCGGTTAATTCTTTATAACATTCAAGATGCCTCTTTTTTCCAACTCAAAAGACCGTCTCTTCTAGCTAGAATAGTTGGCAGCGAGCTCACCACGCAATGCATAGCTGGCACAATCGGCTCCATAGGCAACCATATTTTGTCTGTGGGGCTGTTTATCCTTGCAGCATACGGTGGTAAATTGAGGAAGTACTGGCAGACTGCATATGGCAGACTGCTACGCTGGAGATGGTCGAATGTAGACTCGTTCTAATTACATATCTACTCGCTGACCAGGTCAGTCCACAACTTTGCCTGATCGGTGCTGGTCAGGTCTGTGGCGAATCAGTGTGTCGCTGCAATCGCCTAAATGAAAGGTGGCAGAACTAGCTCCAGTACCTCAGAAGAGGACGATGAAGTTGTCGCTGTCACCGATCATCTAAAGATGTGGGTGTACCGCTGGTCCAGATACAGTAGGTCTGTGTTTTGTGCCTAACACTGATAAAGAGGACGTTTTCATTATTTTGTCCTTTCAGCATCACACCATCATCAATGATAACGTTGATTTTACCGCAGCCAAGGTTGTCTAGTCCTGGGGTGTCGTCGACTTCAGAAAAGAATGTTACCTGGTCTTCCGCGGCGTCGACATCGTCGTCTTTTATAGGCTGTCCTTCACTGTCCTCACACAACAGTGCGATCTTCTTGCCGATCGCTGCGTCACTAATCTCCCGTAGCAAGTCGTACCATTCTTGGTCAAGGGTTTAGCAGCTGACGAATCTTTCCGCTGCCTGATGATATGGCGTTAGGCATCATTGATGCCTTTGCTTTTTAATACACCCTGTGGCTCAAAAATCAACAACGTCTATGCTTACTGCACAAATATGTTATCCGTCCAATATACTTGGATACTGTTTACACTGTCGGTGAAAGACCGGAACCGATGGTAATCGCTGTGTGGTTGGCCTGGCCAACGGTGCGTAAGCCCTCGTGGAGGTCTGTAGCGTGTGCGGTGCTAGATACACCATGTTCTTAGGTTGACCCAAATAGACATCTCAGCAAACCTCTAAAATCTCGTAGAGAAGCACTAGCCGCCTTTTACCTATTGTGGACCTGGGAGCCGGCTAAACTTGGACTATATGCTGAAACAAACTGAAGCCTGGTGAGGTATTTATCAGTCGCGTCGATGCAGCATGCCACCGGCACAAACTGGCGTACTCGCACAGCAAGGATATACAGGACTGGAATAAGGCTGAGGAAGATCCACGAACTAAAGTCCATTTTGGGTTCTTCCGTGGGCGAGCGGCTTGGTTGCATGCTCGATAAGGGGTGGGGGATAAGGCCGAGCTCGCTCTAGGTGAGCGCGCAACAATCTAAAGAATTGCGTAATAGGCTGGAGCTATGGACGCCTGTCTTGAATCGGTATATTATAACCTAAGCCTTACTGGAAGGGTGAGACGGCTGTTAAAAAGCCAGCATCGGCCGCCTGGGCCCAGATAGATGCTACCAATAAGAGGTTGAGAAATCAGGCCGAGTGGCAGATCTACAGACCAGCACCGAGCAAAATCGTTTCGGTTAGTAACAAGGTACACCAGGACGATGTCTTGTATCTGTTGCACGTCAAGTTTGGCCTGCCTTGTCACGGCTTGTTGTTCTGACACCTAATCAGTAAGTGCTTAGGTAAATGAAAATAACTATGAGAATCGTGCGGCTGTTCCGGATAGTCCAAATCCACTTCTAATATGTATCCATTTTGGGTGTCTGGGATTATACTACTTAAATCAATCTATTTAAGGTTGGCCCATTAAAAGCCACCCGTGTGAAGGCTCTGCACCATTGCCCAACCACAAGATTCTTGTAAACCTGGAAGACTATCCATGTTGTCGGCTTGTAGGGTTGTAATCCGTGCGCTTGAAGGTTGTTAGCCTTCACGTATTGTTTACCGACCATGGAGGTGCCACCTCGGGTCCATGTCTTGAGAAAGAAGTGCATTTTGATGTCAGCAGCTTCATCTCTGTGCCTGGGCATTGATATGGGCGGATAAAGTAATTAGGAAGGTCTATGCTATGTCTTCATTGATGTGACCCTAAGGGCCTCAAAGACATCGGTCAAAATGAGAATGTAAGTCTCGAGGTGTAAGTCGTGATTGTCTCACATCGTCTTACAGCTAAAAGTATTTTATTATTTCTGGGCGTGCTGATAGGCCTCGAAAGATATGCTGATAGCAATATAGAATGTCTCATTGGGGTGGGGTGGATATACATCAAACCGATCCAACCTACCACATTCTCGCACGGATAAACTCTCCTGATGGTCAAAAGGGGGACATCGTGTGCCGTATATCGAATATCGACGGGTGATGTGGAAGTCCTTCTGAGGAAGATCAGTAGTCAGCTTGGCCAGGATGTTGGATAGAAACTTGTACCTATCTATAAACTGGAGTTGACAAGGGAATAGGTTATGTATTTGTCCATGTTAGTGGGTATGTCGTTACCAATGCCGCCAGCGGAAGTTCCTCATCGTAGTCTCTCCGGTTGGGTCAGATAACGAGATCGTTAGCTTCTTCTGGGCTTAGCTGATGTTGCAGGTCACATCTGTTATATTAGGCTCCGCGGTATCGGCTGGTGATGTGGCAGCGATCTCACACCGATCATCGTTCATGTGCTTTTGAGAGATGTGACAGACTTTAGCCGCTTCAAACGCTGCGTTGTTGGTGGACGTCATTACCAAAGGGCGACGGTCGGCTAATTCGACTTTTAATCGGTTGAACTACGGCGTCTTTTCCTCTGTATACAAGCGGGGGTTTTGTTTTACCGTAACATCTGTTAATGTCATAGCAGAGACCGAGTGGACGCTGAGTGGAGGTCTTACATGTATTGCTTCTACGTGCGATCACAGGTACGTTAAGAGCCTCGAGATCAGCTTAGATAAAATAGGTTATTAAAGTAAGGCTTATTTTTCCTGGCTCTGGTAAGAAGGTTCTCTGAGGCTTTGAGCCTATACAGCGACAGTCTTTCGGGAAATTCTCTCGAGGTCAGGTGGTGAGAAGGCTTATAGGCATCGGCAGCATACATGCTTTGGATGTTCGTGTTTTCTATTGTTATATACCATAAGGAAAAATCTTTGATCTATGTGTGGTGCTGCCTGCATTCACCTGTCAATAACAGAAGATTGCAGGTCCTGTCCAGCACTTCGCCAGGGATGTGTATAATGTAAAGCACGTGGTCCCATCCAAAGAGGCTAACAGCAATGGCACGGCTATGGTTCTCAAACTTTGCGATCTCTTATACCTTCATCGGAAACTTAAACTTGTAAAATTATAACCTTCCCTGACATTTGCTGTATTTGCTGGTACGCCCGTTGTGATGGCCATCAGGAGGACAGAGGGCAGAAAGGAAGGCCCATTCAAAACATCGGGAGTCATTGTTTTCTACGTTGATTACTGCCATTTTAGGAATCCACCTTGGTGTGGGTATATGCCATTTACCTCGAAACGGGCGGTACTGTGGAATGTAGAGCTTTATCTCCTCGTACCGCATTACCACCAGCCTGAGTGCTTGTTCATAAAAGTTTCCAGCCGCTTCTCGATCTTACATATGACCTTAGCATCAACTCACCGAAGTCATTGGCCAACAGAGCTACTTTAATTCAGCTAGCTGATAAATACGCTTGCATGGAAATATCTCACCTTTCTACTAAAATCGTTTCTATCTGAGCCTTAAAACTAGGGCTAAATTCAACAACTTTCCTTCCGCTCCCTTGTGTGAGAATATTCATCGGGCTCGAGGTCATGACTGTCAGAAGCTTGGAAAGGTCCAGTTCCAGAGGGTGACATTGCTTGATAGTCAACAATTTTATCCTTTCCGAAACGACCCCTTTTGTGCGAGTATTGGCAAAGGGACTTGGGGAGGGTCTTTGTTTGCTGTTGGTTACTCGAAAATGGCAGGCATGTCGCTCTGAATGGTTGGCTTGTAGGTTAGACAAAGATATAATCTTGCTCTGGAGCGGCTCTAATACTGCGTAGATCGACTTGCGTGCGAAAAGGATCTTGGGCTTAAACTCATTAAAGACTATCCTTTACAGTCGGCGGACTTTTATTTCTATGCATTTCAGCTTGTCGGCTGATTCGCATTTGTTGCATATGTGATAAACGGCGAGACTACCTGCGTCACACTTTCAGCAGGTAAGGAGTTCGATCCTGTCTCTGTATCTCTGGCCGTGAACGGCACAGTAGGCGTTAAAGCATTTCCGCAGGCCGTGAACGGCACAGTAGGCGTTAAAGCATTTCCGCAGGCCGTGAACGGCACAGTAGGCGTTAAAGCATTTCCGCAGGAGGTTGTATAGCCTAAGGGCATCCTTTACGACCCGTGGTTTATGATGTTATATCGTAAGAACCTGAATTTCTAATTGGGTGATTTGTTGGTAACCACTTACTGTTCGTTACGGCACTTGTTATCTATGGAGACGGAGACTAGTCTTGTGTCTGTATAGACGACGCTAACAAAGCTTCTAGTATTTTTACACCCATCATTGACTTTAGATGAAAATTCATTATCGTTTCAAAATGCCTCCAACGGGCTTTTGATTGACCTTTATCACCCTATCAACGTTGGTTCCGTTTGGCCACTCTTTACTTGGAACAATAACTTGTGGCTGACTATATTTTTCCGTATGTAATGAACACAGACTGTGATCATATTACAAGACGTAGCTAGTTCCTTTACGGTATATACAGCTATGATTATGTACAGTGCAAGCCCAATCACAAATATGTCATAATCAATGTCATATTTTCATAAATACTCTAACCACAACGCGTCTCTAATTGTTGTGTTGGTGACAGTTACCCACCTGCTGCTATTCTACCATGAACGCCAGACACCTGCTTAGACCTACACTCCTCCGACATCCGCCAACCTGTCGCCAGTCATAATATTTGAATTCCAGCACAAGGAATTTTCTTTCTCATTTAGAAGGATTTCCTTAAATTAGAGGCATTCCTAAAATCTTTAAAAATTTGCAGAGAAAGGACTCACAGATATACAATTTTCAAACTTAGTAGTAATTTGTCATTTTTTCTCAAAGCTAGGAGCCGTGGTGACTTAATGGTTAACGTGACAGACGCGCGACCGAAAGAGTACAGGTTCGAAAGCTACTTTTTGATCAGTCGAGGTTGGCAACTTTTCCATGACAAGACCGGATACTAAATATCAAACACCAGACCAAAACTTTCTACCATCTCTGTATGTTATACAAGTCCAAATATTTTCAGAATAATAGTAAGCGGATAATTTTAAATCTTAGTTTGAGGAAAAACTGTGAAATAGGGACCTGTTAAATACATACCGGCGGACAAGACAAGGGATAAGAGAGAATAAGGAATAGTCTAATATAAATGGTTGAAGGCCAACGTTTGAGTGATTAAATATTTCCTCCACCTGTGTTTGATTGTCTTCATAACCCCGTGCCTTATTTATACTTTGGTGTGCATACCTAAATTAATAACTTAAAAGCAATGAAGATTATAATAATGGTAAAACCTTGTACAACTGTCCCAGTGGGGAGTTTAATTCTATAAAATAAAAGGCAGACTTATTTATGCATGTGTAATCTTACTCAAACCCAGCACCTAAATGCGGGCGAAATAGGAAGTGGAATGGGTCGATTACAAACCACACTCTTCTCAGGCATTAATATAGAAAAGCGTCCTATAGCATTTAATTTAACGAAATTCACATAAAACAAGTACTGATTATAATTCTGCTGCTGAAATGGTGTATGGTGTGAGCCGAGCCATATCTCTGGTACACTTTCAAATCTAATTTTTCAACAAAATCGTGAAAATCCGGCTATTTTTCTTCTCGATATTACCTTATTGATACTCCACCCACTACAGTTAAGAACTGACAACACTGACAACAGTCACTGCCAATAATGCCTAATTAACTGCACACCCCTTAAATAATTAAACATCTAACAGTATTTCAGACGAATTCTATAGTACCTTGAACATCAAAGCTCTCTCTCTCTCTCTCTCTCTCTCTCTCTCTCTC
>JAECUM010052594.1:0-38839 GCA_016617855.1 Megalonaias nervosa
TTTTGGATATATATTGAGCCAGAATCTGCAGAATTACAAAATCAATAATTCAATACTGATGAGATTCCAATGCATCTGGAGGATGATGCTTACTGGACATATTCACGAAATTACAATTATAGAAGCAAAAGATACTGACATTACATTGTCGCATTAGAACGAAAAATAACCAAACCAGATAGTGCCACACAAATGAAAATAAAATAAACATCGGAATATTTCCATCAGAGATGTGTACAATGTATTAGTCATCTGACTCTGTTTCATGAAGTTAGCTAAGGGTATGAAGAGTAAGGTTATATCACTTTTTTACTTGAACGGTTTCCAAGTAGTTTTCCTTCCAGATTTCCTTAGGGATTATTTTGCACATAAAATAAGATTTTCTTCTCTTTTCTTCTGTCTCTTAGATGACTCTTTAGAGGAAGTAAAGCAATTATATCAAGATATAATACTTACCAACTGTTTTGTGAAGGATGTCATGAAAGAGAAGAAATATCAAAAATCAACAATAAGTATGACTCATTCAAAGGATCATAGAGAGGAATATGAGGACATAATATGCTGTAGGGTTTGAATGGAGGGCCTGGTATCAACTTTACTTGTCAGGTGTATCCTCTATAATAACAGATGTATATTCCTTTAATGCAATCACTCAGTTATGTATGGCTTTATTTCATTAACTATAATAGTCTGCATGGGACAAAAAGAACTTGATCTGACAGATAATGTGAAAATACTTCTATATATGTATTTATCTAAAGATTTATGCATCTTTATGTGCATGTGTACATGCATGCATGAATGAATATATGTATTATCGTATGAATCTCTGCTTAGTAGTCATTTTCAGCTTGTGATTGATCAAAATGCACTATATGTTCAGGCACTGAATTGATATATTTCCTCAAAGTCTTAATTTATTGCTGGATAGCACTGAATCTTTGAAACTATCTTGAATTATAAAACAAAAGGTTCATATTCTGCTGGACACCACAGAACTTTTGGATATATATTGAGCCAGAATCTGAATAATTACAAAATCAATAATTCAATACTGATGAGATTCCAATGCATTTGGAGGATGATGCTTACTGGACATATTCACGAAATTACAATTATAGAAGCAAAAGATACTGACATTATGTTGTCGCATGAGAACGAAAAATAACTGAACCAGATAGTGCCACACAAATGAAAATAAAATAAGCACTGGATTATTTCTATCAGAGATGCGTATAATGTATTAGTCATCTGATTCTGTTCCATGAATTTAGCTAAGGTTATGAATGTTAAGGTTTAAATACGTGTTTTCTACTTGAACAGTTTCCAAGCAGTTTTCCTTCAAGGTTTAATTAGGGATCATTTTGCACATAAAATAAGATTTTCTCCTCTTTTGTTCTGTCTCTACGATGACTCTTTAGAGGAAATAAAACAATTATATCAAGAGATAATACTTACAACCTGTTTTGTGAAGGATGTCATGAATGAGAAGAAATATCAAAAATCAACAATAAGTATGACTCATTGAAAGGAGTATAGAGATGAAAACGAGGATATAATATGCTGTAGGGGTCGAAGGGAGGGCTTAGTATCAACTTTACTTGTCAGGTGTATCCTCTATAATATCAGATGTATATTCCTTTAATGCAATCAGCCAGTTATGTATGGCTAGATTTCATTAACTATAATAGTCTGCATGTAACAAAAAGAACTTGATCTGACACATAGTGGGAAAATACTTGTAAACATGTATTTATCTAAAGATTTATGCATCTTTATGTGCATGTGTACATGCATGCATGGATGAATATAAGTATTATGGTATGAATTTCTGGTTATTAGTCATTTTCAGCATGTGATTGATCAAAATGCACTACATGTTCAGGCATTGAATTGATGTTGTTGTTCTTGTTGTGTTGTTGTATGGTTTAATGCCATTTCTCAGCACACGATAGGACATACATGGAGGCCAGTATTAATGGTGGAGGAACAACCCGGGGAAAACCCTAGAAAGAACCGCCAGCCCACGAGAAGCTACTGGTAAGCATTCTCACATACCCACACTGGCCGAATCCGAGACTCGAACCCACGCAGACAGAGGTGAGATGGCAGTGATCTGTAACGGATAGCGCTTTAGACCACCCGGCCACTCGGGGCCCCCTCTGAATTGATATATTTCCTCAAAGTCTTAATTTCTTGCTGGATAGCACTGAATCTTTCATACTATCTCAAACAAAATTAGAAGACTAAAGGAAGGAATTGAATTATCAAAAGGAAAGCTTCACATTCTGCTGGACACCACATAACTTTTGGATATATATTGAGCCAGAATCTGAATAATTACAAAATCAATAATTGAATACTGATAAGATTGCAATGCATTTGGAGGATGATGCTTACTGGACATATTCACGAAATTACAATCATATAAGCAAAAGATACTGACATTACATTGTTGCATGAGAACGAAAAATAACCAAACCAGAGAGTGCCACACAAATGAAATTAAAAAAAACACAGGAATATTTCTATCAGAGATGTGAATAATGTATTAGACATCTGATTCTGTTCCATGAATTTAGCTAAGGTTATGAATGGTAAGGTTTAAATACGTGTTTTCTACTTGAACAGTTTCCAAGTAGATTTCCTTCAAGGTTTAATTATGGATCATTTTGAACATATAAATAAGATTTTCTCCTCTTTTGTTCTGTCTCTTAGATGACTCTTTAGAGGAAGTAAAACAATTATATCAAGAGATAATACTTATGACCTGTTTTGTGAAGGATGTCATGAAAGAGAAGAAATATCAATTGAAAGGAGTATGGAGATGAAAACGAGGATATAATATGCTGTAGGGCTCAAAGGGAGGGCTTAGTATCAACAACACTTGTCAGGTGTATCCTCTATAATAACAGATGTATATTCCTTTAATGGAATCAGCCAGTTATGTATGGCTATATTTCATTAACTATAATAGTAAGTATGTAAAAAATACAATTTGATCTGACACATAATGGGAAAATACTTCTATAGATGTATTTATGTAAAGATTTATGCATCTTTATGTGCATGTGTACATGCATGCATGGATGAATATATGTATTATGGTAGAAATTTCTGGTTATTAGTCATTTTCAGCATGTGATTGATCAAAATATACTACATGTTCGGGCAATGAATTGATGTTGTTGTTCTTGTTGTTGTTGTTGTATGGTTTAACGCCATTTTTCAGCACACGATAGGCTATACATGGAGGCCAGTATTAATGGTGGAGGAAGAACCCGGGGAAAACCCCGGAAAGAACCACCGACCCACGAGAAGCTACTGGCAAGCTCTCTCACATACCCACATTGGCCGAATCCGAGACTTGAACCCACGCAGACAGAGGTGAGATGGCAGTGATCCATAATGGATAGCGCTTTAGACCACTCGGCCACTCAGGGCCCCACTGAATTGATATATTTCCTCAAAGTCTTAATTTCTTGCTGGATAGCACTGAATCTTTGAAACTATCTCAAACAAAATTAGAAGACTAAAGGAAGCAATTGATCTATGAAAGGAAAGCTTCACATTCTGCTGGACCCCACAAAACTTTTCGAGATATATTGAGCCAGAATCAGAATAATTACAAAATCAATAATTAAATACTGATGAGATTCCAATGCATTTGGAGGATGATGCTTACTGGACATATTCACGAAATTACAATTATAGAAGCAAAAGATACTGACATTACATTGTTGCATTAGAACGAAAAATAACCAAACCAGATAGTGCCACACAAATGAAAATAAAATAAGCACTGGAATATTTCTATCAGAGATGTGTATGATGTATTAGTCATCTGATTCTGTTCCATGAATTTAGCTAAGGTTATGAATGGTAGGGTTTAAGTACGAGTTTTCTACTTGAACAGTTTCCAAGTATTTTTTCGTTAAGTGTTAATTAGGGATTATTTTGCACATAAAATAAGATTTTCTCCTCATTTGTTCTATCCCTTAGATGACTCTTTAGAGAAAGTAATACAATTATATCAAGAGATAATTCTTACTCTCTGTTTTGTGAAGGATATCATGAAAGAGAAGAAATATCAAAAATCAACAATAAGTATGACTCATTGAAAGAAGTATAGAGAGGAACATGAGGATAGAATATGTTATAGGGCTCCAATGGAGGGCTTAATATCAACTTAACTTGTCAGGTGTATCCTCTATAATAACAGAAGTATATTCCTTTAATGCAATCAGCCAGTTATGTATGGCTATATTTCATTAACTATAATAGTCTGCATGTAACAAAAGGACTTGATCTGACAGATAATGTGAAAATACTTGTAAACATGTATTTATGTAAAGACTTATGAATCTATATGTGCATGTGTACATGCATCCATGGATGAACATAATGCATTATGGTATGAATTTCTGACATTACATTACAAAAGATACTAACATTACATTGTTGCATTAGAACTAAAAATAACCAAACCAGATAGTGCCACACAAATGAAAATAAAATAAACACCAGAATATTTCTATCAGAGATGTGTACAATGTATTAGTCATCTGACTCTGTTTCATGAAGTTAGCTGAGGGTATGAAGGGTAAGGTTCTATCACTTTTCTACTTTAACAGTTTATAAGTAGTTTTCCTTCCAGATTTCCTTAGGGATTATTTTGCACATAAAATAAGATTTTTTTCTCTTTTCTTCTGTCTCTTAGATGACTCTTTAGAGGAAGTAAAGCAATTATATCAAGATATAATACTTACCAACTGTTTTGTGAAGGATGTCATGAAAGAGAAGAAATATCAAAAATCAACAATAAGTATGACTCATTCAAAGGATCATAGAGAGGAATATGAGGACATAATATGCTGTAGGGTTTGAATGGAGGGCCTGGTATCAACTTTACTTGTCAGGTGTATCCTCTATAATAACAGATGTATATTCCTTTAATGCAATCACTCAGTTATGTATGGCTTTATTTCATTAACTATAATAGTCTGCATGGGACAAAAAGAACTTGATCTCACATATAATGTGCTGATACTTGTATACATCTATTTATCTAAAGATTTATGCATCTTTATGTGCATAAGTACATGCATCCATGGATGAATATATGCATTATGGTATGACTCTGTACTAATTAGTCATTTTCAGCTTGTGACTGATCAAAATGCACTATATGTTCAGGCACTGAATTGATATATTTCCTCAAAGTCTTAATTTATTGCTGGATAGCACTGAATCTTTGAAACTATCTCCAATTATAAAACAAAAGGTTCATATTCTGCTGGACACCACAGAACTTTTGGATATATATTGAGCCAGAATCTGAATAATTAGAAAATGAATAATTCAATACTGATGAGATTCCATTGCATTTGGAGGATGATGCTTACTGGATATATACACAAAATTACAATTATAGAAGCAAAAGATACTGACATTACGCTGTCGCATGAGAACGAAAAATAACTGAACCAGATAGTGCCACACAAATGAAAATAAAATAAACACCGGAATATTTCTATCAGAGATGTGTATAATGTATTAGTCATCTGATTCTGTTCCATGAATTTAGCTAAGGTTATGAATGGTAAGGTTTAAATATGTGTTTTCTACTTGAACAGTTTCCAAGCAGTATTCCTTCAAGGTTTAATTAGGGATCATTTTGCACATAAAATAAAATTTTCTCCTCTTTTGTTCTGTCTCTTAGATGACTCTTTAGAGGAAGGAAAACAATTATATCAAGAGATAATACTTATTCTCTTTTTTGTGAAGGATGTCATGAAAGAGAAGAAATATCAAAAATCAACAATAAGTATGACTCATTGAAAGGAGTATGGAGATGAAAACGAGGATATAATATGCTGTAGGGCTCGAAGGGAGGGCTTGGTATCAACAATACTTGTCAGGTGTATCCTCTATAATAACAGATGTATATTCCTTTAATACAATCAGCCAGTTATGTATGGTTAGATTTCATTAACTATAATTGTCTGCATGTAAAAAAAAAAAACTTGATCTGACACATAATATGAAAATACTTCTAAACATATATTTATGTAAAGATTTATGCATCTTTATGTGCATGTATACATGCATGCATGGATGAATATATGTATTATGGTATGAATTTCTGGTTATTAGTCATTTTCAAAATGTGACTGATCAAAATGCACTACATGTTCAGGCATTGAATTGATGTTGTTCTTGTTGTTGTTGTATGGTTTAACGCCATTTTTCAGCACACGATAGGCCATACATGGAGGCCAGTATTAACGGTCGAGGAAGAACCTGGGGAAAACCCCGGAAAGAACCACCGACCCACGAGAAGCTACTGGCAAGCTTTCTCACATACCCACGTTGGCTGAATCCAAGACTCGAACCCACGCAGACAGAGGTGAGATGGCAGTGATCCGTAATGGACAGTTTCCAAGCAGTATTCCTTCAAGGTTTAATTATGGATCATTTTGCACATAAAATAAGATTTTCTCCTTTTTTGTTCTGTCTCTTAGATGACTCTTTAGAGGAAGTAAAACAATTATATCAAGAGATAATACTTACCATCTGTTTTGTGAAGGATGTCATGAAAGAGAAGAAATATCAAAAATCAACAAGAAGTATGACTCATTGAAAGGAGTGTGGAGATGAAAACGAGGATATAATATGCTGTAGGGCTCGAAGGGAGGGCTTAGTATCAAGAATTCTTGTCAGGTGTATCCTCTCTAATAACAGATGTATATTTCTTTAATGGAATCAGCCAGTTATGTATGGCTATATTTCATTAACTATAATAGCCTGCATGTAAGAAAAAGGACTTGATCTCACATATAATGTGCTGATATTTGTATACATCTATTAATCGAAAGATTTATATATCTTTATGTGCATAAGTACATGCATCCATGGATGAACATATGTATTATGGTATTAATTTCTGGTTATTAGTCATTTTCAGCATGTGATTGATCAAAATGCACTACATGTTCAGGCACTGACTTCATATATTTCCTCGAAGTCTGAATATGCTGCTGGATAACACTCAATCTTTGAAATTATCTCAAACAAAATTAGAAGACTAAAGCATGGAACTGAATTATAAGGAAAATTTCACATTTTGCTGGACAAAACATAACTTTTGGATATATACTGAGCCAGAATCTGAACAATGTAAAAATCAAAAATTAATTACTGATGAGATTCCAATGCATCTGGAGGATGATGATTCCTAGACGTATTCACGAAATTACAATTATAGAAGCAAAAGATACTGACATTACGTTGTCACATTAGAACGAAAAAAAACCAAACCAGATAGTGCCACACAAATGAAAATAAATAAACACCGGAATATTTCTATCAGAGATGTGTACAATGTATTAGTCATCTGACTCTGTTTCATAAAGTTAGCGAAGGGTATGAAGAATAAGGTTATATCACTTTTTTACTTGAACAGTTTCCAAGTAGTTTTCCTTCCAGATTTCCTTAGGGATTATTTTGCACATAAAATAAGATTTTTTTCTCTTTTCTTCTGTCTCTTAGATGACTCTTTAGAGGAAGTAAAGCAATTATATCAAGATATAATACTTACCAACTGTTTTGTGAAGGATGTCATAAAAGAGAAAAAATATCAAAAATCAACAATAAGTATGACTCATTGAAAGGAGTATAGAGAGGAACACAAGGATATAATATGCTGTAGGCTTTGAATGGAGGGCTTGGTATCAACTTTACTTGTCAGGTGTATTCTCTATAATAACAGAAGTATATTCCTTTAACACAATCAGTCAGTTATGTATGGCTATAATTCATTAAGTATAATATTCTGCATGGGACAAAAAGAACTTGATCTGACAGATAATGTGAAAATACTTCTATATATGTATTTATCTAAAGATTTATGCATCTTTTTGTGCATGTGTATATGCATGCATGAATGAATATATGTTTATGGTATGAATCTCTGCTTATTAGTCATTTTCAGCTTGTGATTGATCAAACTGCACTATATGTTCAGGCACTGCATTGATATATTTCCTGAAATTCTTAATTTCTTGCTGGATAGCACTGAATCTTTGAAACTATCTCGAAGTATAAAACAAAAGGTTCATATTCTGCTGGACACCACAGAACTTTTGGATATATATTGAGCCAGAATCTGAATAATTACAAAATCAATAATTCAATACTGATGAGATTCCAATGCATTTGGAGGATGATGCTTACTGGACATATTCACGAAATTACAATTACAGAAGCAAAAGATACTGACATTACATTGTCGCATTAGAACGAAAAATAACTGAACCAGATAGTGCTACACAAATGAAAATAAAATAAACACCGGAATATTTCTATCAGAGATGTGTATAATGTATTAGTCACCTGATTCTGTTCCATGAATTTAGCTAAGGTTATGAATGGTAAGGTTCAAACGAGGATATAATATGCTGTAGGGCTCGAAGGGAGGGCTTAGTATCAACAATACTTGTCAGGTGTATCCTCTATAATAACAGATGTATATTACTTTAATGGAATCAGCCAGTTATGTATGGCTATATTTCATTAACTATAATAGTCTGCATGTAACAAAAGGAACTTGATCTCACATATAATGTGCTGATACTTGTATACATCTATTTATCTAAAGATTTATACATCTTTATGTCCATAAGAACATGCATGCATGGATGAACATATGTATTATGGTATGAATTTCTGATTATTAGTCATTTTCAGCATGTGATTGATGAAAATGCACTACATGATCAGGCACTGACTTCATATATTTCCCCAAAGTCTGAATATGCTGCTGGATAACACTCAATCTTTGAAATTATCTCAAACAAAATTAGAAGACTAAAACATGGAATTGAATTATAAGGAAAATTTCACATTTTGCTGGACAAAACATAACTTTTGGATATATACTGAGCCAGAATCTGAACAATGTAAAAATCAATAATTAATAACTGATGAGATTCCAATGCATCTGGAGGATGATGCTTACTGGACATATTCACGAAATTACAATTATAGAAGCAAAAGATACTGACATTACATTGTTGCATTAGAACGAAAAATAATCAAACCAGATAGTGCCACACAAAAGAAAATAAAATAAACACCGGAATATTTCTATTAGAGATGTGTACAATGTATTAGTCATCTGACTCTGTTTCATGAAGTTAGCTGAGGGTATGAAGGGTAAGGTTATATCACTTTTCTACTTTAACTGTTTACAAGTAGTTTTCCTTCCAGATTTCCTTACGGATTACTTTGCATATAAAATAAGATTTTCTTCTCTTTTCTTCTGTCTCTTAGATGACTCTTTAGAGGAAGTAGAGCAATTATATCAAGACATAATACTTACCAACTGTTTTGTGAAGGATGTCATGAAAGAGAAGAAATATCAAAAATCAACAATAAGTATGACTCATTGAAAGGAGTATAGAGAGGAACACGAGGATATAATATGCTGTAGGGTTTTAATGGAGGGCTTAGTATCAACTTTACTTGTAAGGTGTATCCTCTATAATAACAGATGTATATTCCTTTAACCCAATCAGTCAGTTATGTAAGGCTATATTTCATTAACTATAATAGTCTGCATTGGACAAAAAGAACTTGATCTGACAGATAATGTGAAAATACTTCTATATATGTATTTATCTAAAGATTTATGCATCTTTATATGCATGTGTACATGCATGCATGAATGAATATATGTATTATGGTATGAATCTGTGCTTATTAGTCATTTTCAGCTTGTGATTGATCAAGATGCACTATATGTTCAGGCACTGAATTGATATATTTCCTCAAAGTCTTAAGTTATTGCTGGATAGCACTGAATCTTTGAAACAATCTCGAATTATAAAACAAAAAGTTCATATTCTGCTGGACACCACAGAACTTTTGGATATATATTGAGCCAGAATCTGAATAATTACAAAATCAATAATTCAATACTGATGAGATTCCAATGCATTTGGAGGATGATGCTTACTGGACATATTCACGAAATTACAATTATAGAAGCAAAAGATACTGACATTATGTTGTCGCATGAGAACGAAAAATAACTGAACCAGATAGTGCCACACAAATGAAAATAAAATAAACACTGGAATATTTCTATCAGAGATGCGTATAATGTATTAGTCATCTGATTCTGTTCCATGAATTTAGCTAAGGTTATGAATGTTAAGGTTTAAATACGTGTTTTCTACTTGAACAGTTTCCAAGCAGTTTTCCTTCAAGGTTTAATTAGGGATCATTTTGCACATAAAATAAGATTTTCTCCTCTTTTGTTCTGTCTCTACGATGACTCTTTAGAGGAAATAAAACAATTATATCAAGAGATAATACTTACAACCTGTTTTGTGAAGGATGTCATGAAAGAGAAGAAATATCAAAAATCAACAATAAGTATGACTCATTGAAAGAAGTATAGAGAGGAACATGAGGATAGAATATGTTATAGGGCTCCAATGGAGGGCTTAATATCAACTTAACTTGTCAGGTGTATCCTCTATAATAACAGAAGTATATTCCTTTAATGCAATCAGCCAGTTATGTATGGCTATATTTCATTAACTATAATAGTCTGCATGTAACAAAAGGACTTGATCTGACAGATAATGTGAAAATACTTGTAAACATGTATTTATGTAAAGACTTATGAATCTATATGTGCATGTGTACATGCATCCATGGATGAACATAATGCATTATGGTATGAATTTCTGACATTACATTACAAAAGATACTAACATTACATTGTTGCATTAGAACTAAAAATAACCAAACCAGATAGTGCCACACAAATGAAAATAAAATAAACACCAGAATATTTCTATCAGAGATGTGTACAATGTATTAGTCATCTGACTCTGTTTCATGAAGTTAGCTGAGGGTATGAAGGGTAAGGTTCTATCACTTTTCTACTTTAACAGTTTATAAGTAGTTTTCCTTCCAGATTTCCTTAGGGATTATTTTGCACATAAAATAAGATTTTTTTCTCTTTTCTTCTGTCTCTTAGATGACTCTTTAGAGGAAGTAAAGCAATTATATCAAGATATAATACTTACCAACTGTTTTGTGAAGGATGTCATGAAAGAGAAGAAATATCAAAAATCAACAATAAGTATGACTCATTCAAAGGATCATAGAGAGGAATATGAGGACATAATATGCTGTAGGGTTTGAATGGAGGGCCTGGTATCAACTTTACTTGTCAGGTGTATCCTCTATAATAACAGATGTATATTCCTTTAATGCAATCACTCAGTTATGTATGGCTTTATTTCATTAACTATAATAGTCTGCATGGGACAAAAAGAACTTGATCTCACATATAATGTGCTGATACTTGTATACATCTATTTATCTAAAGATTTATGCATCTTTATGTGCATAAGTACATGCATCCATGGATGAATATATGCATTATGGTATGACTCTGTACTAATTAGTCATTTTCAGCTTGTGACTGATCAAAATGCACTATATGTTCAGGCACTGAATTGATATATTTCCTCAAAGTCTTAATTTATTGCTGGATAGCACTGAATCTTTGAAACTATCTCCAATTATAAAACAAAAGGTTCATATTCTGCTGGACACCACAGAACTTTTGGATATATATTGAGCCAGAATCTGAATAATTAGAAAATGAATAATTCAATACTGATGAGATTCCATTGCATTTGGAGGATGATGCTTACTGGATATATACACGAAATTACAATTATAGAAGCAAAAGATACTGACATTACGCTGTCGCATGAGAACGAAAAATAACTGAACCAGATAGTGCCACACAAATGAAAATAAAATAAACACTGGAATATTTCTATCAGAGATGTGTATAATGTATTAGTCATCTGATTCTGTTCCATGAATTTAGCTAAGGTTATGAATGGTAAGGTTTAAATATGTGTTTTCTACTTGAACAGTTTCCAAGCAGTATTCCTTCAAGGTTTAATTAGGGATCATTTTGCACATAAAATAAAATTTTCTCCTCTTTTGTTCTGTCTCTTAGATGACTCTTTAGAGGAAGGAAAACAATTATATCAAGAGATAATACTTATTCTCTTTTTTGTGAAGGATGTCATGAAAGAGAAGAAATATCAAAAATCAACAATAAGTATGACTCATTGAAAGGAGTATGGAGATGAAAACGAGGATATAATATGCTGTAGGGCTCGAAGGGAGGGCTTGGTATCAACAATACTTGTCAGGTGTATCCTCTATAATAACAGATGTATATTCCTTTAATACAATCAGCCAGTTATGTATGGTTAGATTTCATTAACTATAATTGTCTGCATGTAAAAAAAAAAAACTTGATCTGACACATAATATGAAAATACTTCTAAACATATATTTATGTAAAGATTTATGCATCTTTATGTGCATGTATACATGCATGCATGGATGAATATATGTATTATGGTATGAATTTCTGGTTATTAGTCATTTTCAAAATGTGACTGATCAAAATGCACTACATGTTCAGGCATTGAATTGATGTTGTTCTTGTTGTTGTTGTATGGTTTAATGCCATTTTTCAGCACACGATAGGCCATACATGGAGGCCAGTATTAACGGTCGAGGAAGAACCTGGGGAAAACCCCGGAAAGAACCACCGACCCACGAGAAGCTACTGGCAAGCTTTCTCACATACCCACGTTGGCTGAATCCAAGACTCGAACCCACGCAGACAGAGGTGAGATGGCAGTGATCCGTAATGGACAGTTTCCAAGCAGTATTCCTTCAAGGTTTAATTATGGATCATTTTGCACATAAAATAAGATTTTCTCCTTTTTTGTTCTGTCTCTTAGATGACTCTTTAGAGGAAGTAAAACAATTATATCAAGAGATAATACTTACGATCTGTTTTGTGAAGGATGTCATGAAAGAGAAGAAATATCAAAAATCAACAAGAAGTATGACTCATTGAAAGGAGTGTGGAGATGAAAACGAGGATATAATATGCTGTAGGGCTCGAAGGGAGGGCTTAGTATCAAGAATTCTTGTCAGGTGTATCCTCTCTAATAACAGATGTATATTTCTTTAATGGAATCAGCCAGTTATGTATGGCTATATTTCATTAACTATAATAGCCTGCATGTAAGAAAAAGGACTTGATCTCACATATAATGTGCTGATATTTGTATACATCTATTAATCGAAAGATTTATATATCTTTATGTGCATAAGTACATGCATCCATGGATGAACATATGTATTATGGTATTAATTTCTGGTTATTAGTCATTTTCAGCATGTGATTGATCAAAATGCACTACATGTTCAGGCACTGACTTCATATATTTCCTTGAAGTCTGAATATGCTGCTGGATAACACTCAATCTTTGAAATTATCTCAAACAAAATTAGAAGACTAAAGCATGGAACTGAATTATAAGGAAAATTTCACATTTTGCTGGACAAAACATAACTTTTGGATATATACTGAGCCAGAATCTGAACAATGTAAAAATCAAAAATTAATTACTGATGAGATTCCAATGCATCTGGAGGATGATGATTCCTAGACGTATTCACGAAATTACAATTATAGAAGCAAAAGATACTGACATTACGTTGTCACATTAGAACGAAAAAAAACCAAACCAGATAGTGCCACACAAATGAAAATAAATAAACACCGGAATATTTCTATCAGAGATGTGTACAATGTATTAGTCATCTGACTCTGTTTCATAAAGTTAGCGAAGGGTATGAAGAATAAGGTTATATCACTTTTTTACTTGAACAGTTTCCAAGTAGTTTTCCTTCCAGATTTCCTTAGGGATTATTTTGCACATAAAATAAGATTTTTTTCTCTTTTCTTCTGTCTCTTAGATGACTCTTTAGAGGAAGTAAAGCAATTATATCAAGATATAATACTTACCAACTGTTTTGTGAAGGATGTCATAAAAGAGAAAAAATATCAAAAATCAACAATAAGTATGACTCATTGAAAGGAGTATAGAGAGGAACACAAGGATATAATATGCTGTAGGCTTTGAATGGAGGGCTTGGTATCAACTTTACTTGTCAGGTGTATTCTCTATAATAACAGAAGTATATTCCTTTAACACAATCAGTCAGTTATGTATGGCTATAATTCATTAAGTATAATATTCTGCATGGGACAAAAAGAACTTGATCTGACAGATAATGTGAAAATACTTCTATATATGTATTTATCTAAAGATTTATGCATCTTTTTGTGCATGTGTATATGCATGCATGAATGAATATATGTTTATGGTATGAATCTCTGCTTATTAGTCATTTTCAGCTTGTGATTGATCAAACTGCACTATATGTTCAGGCACTGCATTGATATATTTCCTGAAATTCTTAATTTCTTGCTGGATAGCACTGAATCTTTGAAACTATCTTGAAGTATAAAACAAAAGGTTCATATTCTGCTGGACACCACAGAACTTTTGGATATATATTGAGCCAGAATCTGAATAATTACAAAATCAATAATTCAATACTGATGAGATTCCAATGCATTTGGAGGATGATGCTTACTGGACATATTCACGAAATTACAATTACAGAAGCAAAAGATACTGACATTACATTGTCGCATTAGAACGAAAAATAACTGAACCAGATAGTGCTACACAAATGAAAATAAAATAAACACCGGAATATTTCTATCAGAGATGTGTATAATGTATTAGTCACCTGATTCTGTTCCATGAATTTAGCTAAGGTTATGAATGGTAAGGTTCAAACGAGGATATAATATGCTGTAGGGCTCGAAGGGAGGGCTTAGTATCAACAATACTTGTCAGGTGTATCCTCTATAATAACAGATGTATATTACTTTAATGGAATCAGCCAGTTATGTATGGCTATATTTCATTAACTATAATAGTCTGCATGTAACAAAAGGAACTTGATCTCACATATAATGTGCTGATACTTGTATACATCTATTTATCTAAAGATTTATGCATCTTTATGTGCATAAGTACACGCATCCATGGATGAAAATAATGCATTATGGTATGAATTTCTGGTTATTAGTCATTTTCAGCATGTGATTGATGAAAATGCACTAATGTTCAGGCACTGACTTCATATATTTCCTCGAAGTCTGAATATGCTGCTGGATAACACTCAATCTTTGAAATTATCTCAAACAAAATTAGAAGACTAAAGCATGGAATTGAATTATAAGGAAAATTTCACATTTTGCTGGACAAAACATAACTTTTGGATATAAACTGAGCCAGAATCTGAACAATGTAAAAATCAATAATTAATTACTGATGAGATTCCAATGCATTTGGAGGATGATGCTTACTGGACATATTCACGAAATTACAATTATAGAAGCAAAAGATACTGACATTATGTTGTCGCATGAGAACGAAAAATAACTGAACCAGATAGTGCCACACAAATGAAAATAAAATAAACACTGGAATATTTCTATCAGAGATGCGTATAATGTATTAGTCATCTGATTCTGTTCCATGAATTTAGCTAAGGTTATGAATGTTAAGGTTTAAATACGTGTTTTCTACTTGAACAGTTTCCAAGCAGTTTTCCTTCAAGGTTTAATTAGGGATCATTTTGCACATAAAATAAGATTTTCTCCTCTTTTGTTCTGTCTCTACGATGACTCTTTAGAGGAAATAAAACAATTATATCAAGAGATAATACTTACAACCTGTTTTGTGAAGGATGTCATGAAAGAGAAGAAATATCAAAAATCAACAATAAGTATGACTCATTGAAAGGAGTATAGAGATGAAAACGAGGATATAATATGCTGTAGGGGTCGAAGGGAGGGCTTAGTATCAACTTTACTTGTCAGGTGTATCCTCTATAATATCAGATGTATATTCCTTTAATGCAATCAGCCAGTTATGTATGGCTAGATTTCATTAACTATAATAGTCTGCATGTAACAAAAAGAACTTGATCTGACACATAGTGGGAAAATACTTGTAAACATGTATTTATCTAAAGATTTATGCATCTTTATGTGCATGTGTACATGCATGCATGGATGAATATAAGTATTATGGTATGAATTTCTGGTTATTAGTCATTTTCAGCATGTGATTGATCAAAATGCACTACATGTTCAGGCATTGAATTGATGTTGTTGTTCTTGTTGTGTTGTTGTATGGTTTAATGCCATTTCTCAGCACACGATAGGACATACATGGAGGCCAGTATTAATGGTGGAGGAACAACCCGGGGAAAACCCTAGAAAGAACCGCCAGCCCACGAGAAGCTACTGGTAAGCATTCTCACATACCCACACTGGCCGAATCCGAGACTCGAACCCACGCAGACAGAGGTGAGATGGCAGTGATCTGTAACGGATAGCGCTTTAGACCACCCGGCCACTCGGGGCCCCCTCTGAATTGATATATTTCCTCAAAGTCTTAATTTCTTGCTGGATAGCACTGAATCTTTCATACTATCTCAAACAAAATTAGAAGACTAAAGGAAGGAATTGAATTATCAAAAGGAAAGCTTCACATTCTGCTGGACACCACATAACTTTTGGATATATATTGAGCCAGAATCTGAATAATTACAAAATCAATAATTGAATACTGATAACATTGCAATGCATTTGGAGGATGATGCTTACTGGACATATTCACGAAATTACAATCATATAAGCAAAAGATACTGACATTACATTGTTGCATGAGAACGAAAAATAACCAAACCAGAGAGTGCCACACAAATGAAATTAAAAAAAACACAGGAATATTTCTATCAGAGATGTGAATAATGTATTAGACATCTGATTCTGTTCCATGAATTTAGCTAAGGTTATGAATGGTAAGGTTTAAATACGTGTTTTCTACTTGAACAGTTTCCAAGTAGATTTCCTTCAAGGTTTAATTATGGATCATTTTGAACATATAAATAAGATTTTCTCCTCTTTTGTTCTGTCTCTTAGATGACTCTTTAGAGGAAGTAAAACAATTATATCAAGAGATAATACTTATGACCTGTTTTGTCAAGGATGTCATGAAAGAGAAGAAATATCAATTGAAAGGAGTATGGAGATGAAAACGAGGATATAATATGCTGTAGGGCTCAAAGGGAGGGCTTAGTATCAACAACACTTGTCAGGTGTATCCTCTATAATAACAGATGTATATTCCTTTAATGGAATCAGCCAGTTATGTATGGCTATATTTCATTAACTATAATAGTAAGTATGTAAAAAATACAATTTGATCTGACACATAATGGGAAAATACTTCTATAGATGTATTTATGTAAAGATTTATGCATCTTTATGTGCATGTGTACATGCATGCATGGATGAATATATGTATTATGGTAGAAATTTCTGGTTATTAGTCATTTTCAGCATGTGATTGATCAAAATATACTACATGTTCGGGCAATGAATTGATGTTGTTGTTCTTGTTGTTGTTGTTGTATGGTTTAACGCCATTTTTCAGCACACGATAGGCTATACATGGAGGCCAGTATTAATGGTGGAGGAAGAACCCGGGGAAAACCCCGGAAAGAACCACCGACCCACGAGAAGCTACTGGCAAGCTCTCTCACATACCCACATTGGCCGAATCCGAGACTTGAACCCACGCAGACAGAGGTGAGATGGCAGTGATCCATAATGGATAGCGCTTTAGACCACTCGGCCACTCAGGGCCCCACTGAATTGATATATTTCCTCAAAGTCTTAATTTCTTGCTGGATAGCACTGAATCTTTGAAACTATCTCAAACAAAATTAGAAGACTAAAGGAAGCAATTGATCTATGAAAGGAAAGCTTCACATTCTGCTGGACCCCACAAAACTTTTCGAGATATATTGAGCCAGAATCAGAATAATTACAAAATCAATAATTAAATACTGATGAGATTCCAATGCATTTGGAGGATGATGCTTACTGGACATATTCACGAAATTACAATTATAGAAGCAAAAGATACTGACATTACATTGTTGCATTAGAACGAAAAATAACCAAACCAGATAGTGCCACACAAATGAAAATAAAATAAGCACTGGAATATTTCTATCAGAGATGTGTATGATGTATTAGTCATCTGATTCTGTTCCATGAATTTAGCTAAGGTTATGAATGGTAGGGTTTAAGTACGAGTTTTCTACTTGAACAGTTTCCAAGTATTTTTTCGTTAAGTGTTAATTAGGGATTATTTTGCACATAAAATAAGATTTTCTCCTCATTTGTTCTATCCCTTAGATGACTCTTTAGAGGAAGTAATACAATTATATCAAGAGATAATTCTTACTCTCTGTTTTGTGAAGGATATCATGAAAGAGAAGAAATATCAAAAATCAACAATAAGTATGACTCATTGAAAGAAGTATAGAGAGGAACATGAGGATAGAATATGTTATAGGGCTCCAATGGAGGGCTTAATATCAACTTAACTTGTCAGGTGTATCCTCTATAATAACAGAAGTATATTCCTTTAATGCAATCAGCCAGTTATGTATGGCTATATTTCATTAACTATAATAGTCTGCATGTAACAAAAGGACTTGATCTGACAGATAATGTGAAAATACTTGTAAACATGTATTTATGTAAAGACTTATGAATCTATATGTGCATGTGTACATGCATCCATGGATGAACATAATGCATTATGGTATGAATTTCTGACATTACATTACAAAAGATACTAACATTACATTGTTGCATTAGAACTAAAAATAACCAAACCAGATAGTGCCACACAAATGAAAATAAAATAAACACCAGAATATTTCTATCAGAGATGTGTACAATGTATTAGTCATCTGACTCTGTTTCATGAAGTTAGCTGAGGGTATGAAGGGTAAGGTTCTATCACTTTTCTACTTTAACAGTTTATAAGTAGTTTTCCTTCCAGATTTCCTTAGGGATTATTTTGCACATAAAATAAGATTTTTTTCTCTTTTCTTCTGTCTCTTAGATGACTCTTTAGAGGAAGTAAAGCAATTATATCAAGATATAATACTTACCAACTGTTTTGTGAAGGATGTCATGAAAGAGAAGAAATATCAAAAATCAACAATAAGTATGACTCATTCAAAGGATCATAGAGAGGAATATGAGGACATAATATGCTGTAGGGTTTGAATGGAGGGCCTGGTATCAACTTTACTTGTCAGGTGTATCCTCTATAATAACAGATGTATATTCCTTTAATGCAATCACTCAGTTATGTATGGCTTTATTTCATTAACTATAATAGTCTGCATGGGACAAAAAGAACTTGATCTCACATATAATGTGCTGATACTTGTATACATCTATTTATCTAAAGATTTATGCATCTTTATGTGCATAAGTACATGCATCCATGGATGAATATATGCATTATGGTATGACTCTGTACTAATTAGTCATTTTCAGCTTGTGACTGATCAAAATGCACTATATGTTCAGGCACTGAATTGATATATTTCCTCAAAGTCTTAATTTATTGCTGGATAGCACTGAATCTTTGAAACTATCTCCAATTATAAAACAAAAGGTTCATATTCTACTGGACACCACAGAACTTTTGGATATATATTGAGCCAGAATCTGAATAATTAGAAAATGAATAATTCAATACTGATGAGATTCCAATGCATTTGGAGGATGATGCTTGCTGGATATATACACGAAATTACAATTATAGAAGCAAAAGATACTGACATTACGCTGTCGCATGAGAACGAAAAATAACTGAACCAGATAGTGCCACACAAATGAAAATAAAATAAACACCGGAATATTTCTATCAGAGATGTGTATAATGTATTAGTCATCTGATTCTGTTCCATGAATTTAGCTAAGGTTATGAATGGTAAGGTTTAAATATGTGTTTTCTACTTGAACAGTTTCCAAGCAGTATTCCTTCAAGGTTTAATTAGGGATCATTTTGCACATAAAATAAAATTTTCTCCTCTTTTGTTCTGTCTCTTAGATGACTCTTTAGAGGAAGGAAAACAATTATATCAAGAGATAATACTTATTCTCTTTTTTGTGAAGGATGTCATGAAAGAGAAGAAATATCAAAAATCAACAATAAGTATGACTCATTGAAAGGAGTATGGAGATGAAAACGAGGATATAATATGCTGTAGGGCTCAAAGGGAGGGCTTGGTATCAACAATACTTGTCAGGTGTATCCTCTATAATAACAGATGTATATTCCTTTAATACAATCAGCCAGTTATGTATGGTTAGATTTCATTAACTATAATTGTCTGCATGTAAAAAAAAAAAACTTGATCTGACACATAATATGAAAATACTTCTAAACATATATTTATGTAAAGATTTATGCATCTTTATGTGCATGTATACATGCATGCATGGATGAATATATGTATTATGGTATGAATTTCTGGTTATTAGTCATTTTCAAAATGTGACTGATCAAAATGCACTACATGTTCAGGCATTGAATTGATGTTGTTCTTGTTGTTGTTGTATGGTTTAACGCCATTTTTCAGCACACGATAGGCCATACATGGAGGCCAGTATTAACGGTCGAGGAAGAACCTGGGGAAAACCCCGGAAAGAACCACCGACCCATGAGAAGCTACTGGCAAGCTTTCTCACATACCCACGTTGGCTGAATCCAAGACTCGAACCCACGCAGACAGAGGTGAGATGGCAGTGATCCGTAATGGACAGTTTCCAAGCAGTATTCCTTCAAGGTTTAATTATGGATCATTTTGCACATAAAATAAGATTTTCTCCTTTTTTGTTCTGTCTCTTAGATGACTCTTTAGAGGAAGTAAAACAATTATATCAAGAGATAATACTTACCATCTGTTTTGTGAAGGATGTCATGAAAGAGAAGAAATATCAAAAATCAACAAGAAGTATGACTCATTGAAAGGAGTGTGGAGATGAAAACGAGGATATAATATGCTGTAGGGCTCGAAGGGAGGGCTTAGTATCAAGAATTCTTGTCAGGTGTATCCTCTCTAATAACAGATGTATATTTCTTTAATGGAATCAGCCAGTTATGTATGGCTATATTTCATTAACTATAATAGCCTGCATGTAAGAAAAAGGACTTGATCTCACATATAATGTGCTGATATTTGTATACATCTATTAATCGAAAGATTTATATATCTTTATGTGCATAAGTACATGCATCCATGGATGAACATATGTATTATGGTATTAATTTCTGGTTATTAGTCATTTTCAGCATGTGATTGATGAAAATGCACTACATGTTCAGGCACTGACTTCAAATATTTCCTCAAAGTCTGAATATGCTGCTGGACAACACTCAATCTTTGAAATTGTCTCAAACAAAATTAGAAGACTAAAGCATGGAACTGAATTATAAGGAAAATTTCACATTTTGCTGGACAAAACATAACTTTTGGATATATACTGAGCCAGAATCTGAACAATTACAAAATCAATAATTAATTACTGACGAGATTCCAATGCATCTGGAGGATGATGCTTACTGGACATATTCACGAAATTACAATTATAGAAGCAAAAGATACTGACATTACATTGTCGCATGAGAACAAAAAATAACTGAACCAGATAGTGCCATACAAATGAAAATAAAATAAACACTGGAATATTTCTATCAGAGATGTGTATAATGTATTAGTCATCTGATTCTGTTCCACGAATTTAGCTAAGGTTATGAATGGTAAGGTTTATATACGTGTTTTCTACTTGAACAGTTTCCAAGTAGTTTTCCTTCAAGGTTTAATTAGGGATCATTTTGCACATAAAATAAGATTTTCTCCTCTTTTGTTCTGTCTCTTAGATGACTCTTTAGAGGAAGTAAAACAATTATATCAAGAGATAATACTTACGACCTGTTTTGTGAAGGATGTCATGAAAGAGAAGAAATATCAAAAATCAACAATAAGTATGACTCATTGAAAGGAATATGGAGATGAAAACGAGGATATAATGTGCTGTAGGACTCGAAGGGAGGGCTTACCATCAAAAATACTTGTCAGGTGTATCCTCTAGAATAACAGATGTATATTCCTTTAATGGAATCAGCCAGTTATGTATGGCTAGATTTCATTAACTATAATAGTCTGCATGTAAAAAAAACAACTTGATCCGACACATAATGTGAAAATACTTCTAAACATGTATTTATGTAAAGATTTATGTATCTTTATGTGCATGTGTGCATGCATGCATGGATGAATATATGTATTATGGTATAAATTTCTGGTTATTAGTCATTTTCAGCATGTGATTGATCAAAATGCATTACATGTTCAGGCATTGAATTGATGTTGTTGTTCTTGTTGTTGTTGTATGGTTTAACGCCATTTTTCAGCACACGATAGGCTATACATGGAGGCCAGTATTAATGGTGGAGGAAGAACCCGGTGAAAACCCCGGAAAGAACCACCAACCCACGAGAAGCTACTGGCAAGCTTTCTCACATACCCACACTGGCCAAATCCGAGACTCGAACCCACGCAGACAGAGGTGAGATGGCAGTGATCCATAATGGATAGCGCTTTAGACCACTCGGCCACTCGGGGCCCCACTGAATTGATATATTTCCTCAAAGTCTTAATTTATTGCTGGATAGCACTGAATCTTTGAAACTATCTCGAATTATAAAACAAAAGATTCATATTCTGCTGGACACCACAGAACTTTTGGATATATATTGAGCCAGAATCTGAATAATTACAAAATCAATAATTCAATACTGATGAGATTCCAATGCATTTGGAGGATGATGCTTACTGGACATTTTCACGAAATTACAATTATAGAAGCAAAAGATACTGACATTACATTGTCGCATGCAAACAAAAAATAACTGAACCAGATAGTGCCATACAAATGAAAATAAAATAAACACTGGAATATTTCTATCAGAGATGTGTATAATGTATTAGTCATCTGATTCTGTTCCACGAATTTAGCTAAGGTTATGAATGGTAAGGTTTATATACGTGTTTTCTACTTGAACAGTTTCCAAGTAGTTTTCCTTCAAGGTTTAATTAGGGATCATTTTGCACATAAAATAAGATTTTCTCCTCTTTTGTTCTGTCTCTTAGATGACTCTTTAGAGGAAGTAAAGCAATTATATCAAGATATAATACTTACGATCTGTTTTGTGAAGGATGTCATGAAAGAGAAGAAATATCAAAAATCAACAATAAGTATGACTCATTGAAAGGAGTATAGAGAGGAACACAAGGATATAATATGCTGTAGGGTTTGAATGGAGGACTTGGTATCAACTTTACTTGTCAGGTGTATCCTCTATAATAACAGAAGTATATTCCTTTAACACAATCAGTCAGTTATGTATGGCTATATTTCATTAACTATAATAGTCTGCATGTAAAAAAAAAATCTTGATCTGACACATAATGGGAAAATACTTGTATAGATGAATTTATGTAAAGATTTATGCATCTTGATGTGCATGTGTACATGCATGCATGGATGAATATATGTATCATGGTATGAATTTCTGGTTATTAGTCATTTTCAGCATGTGATTGATCAAAATGCACTACATGTTCAGGCATTGAATTGATGTTGTTGTTCTTGTTGTTGTTGTATGGTTTAACGCCATTTTTCAGCACATGATAGGCTATACATGGAGGCCAGTATTAATGGTGGAGGAAGAACCTGGGGAAAACCCCGGAAAGAACCACCGACCCACGAGAAGCTACTGGCAAGCTTTCTCACATACCCACATTGGCCGAATCCGAGACTCGAACCCACGCAGACAGAGGTGAGATGGCATTGATCCGTAACGGATAGCGCTTTAGACCACTCGGCCACTCGGGGCCCCACTGAATTGATATATATTTCCTCAAAGTCTTAATTTATTGCTGGATAGCACTGAATCTTTGAAACTATCTCAAACAAAATTAGAAGACCAAGGGAAGCAATTGAATTATGAAAGGAAAGCTTCACATTCTGCTGGACCCCACAAAACTTTTCGAGATATATTGACCCAGAATCTGAATAATTACAAAATCAATAATTAAATACTGATGAGATTAAAATGCATTTGGAGCAGGATGCTTACTGGACATATTCACGAAAGTACAATTATATAAGCAAAAGATACTGACATTACATTGTTGCATTAGAACGAAAAATAACCAAACCAGATAGTGCCACACAAATGAAAATAAAATAAGCACTGGAATATTTCTATCAGAGATGTGTATGATGTATTAGTCATCTGATTCTGTTCCATGAATTTAGCTAAGGTTATGAATGGTAGGGTTTAAGTACGTGTTTTCTATTTGAACAGTTTCCAAGTATTTTTCCTTCAAGTTTTAATTAGGGATTATTTTGCACATAAAATAAGATTTTCTTCTCATTTGTTCTATCCCTCAGATGATTCTTTAGAGAAAATAATACAATTATATCAAGAGATAATACTTATTCTCTGTTTTGTGAAGGATGTCATGAAAGAGAAGAAATATCAAAAATCAACAATAAGTATGACTCATTGAAAGGAGTATGGAGATGAAAATGAGGATATAATATGCTGTAGTTTGAATGGAGGGCTTGGTATCAACTTTACTTGTCAGGTGTATCCTCTATAATAACAGATGTATATTCCTTTAATGCAATCAGCCAGTTAAATATGGCTATATTTCATTAACTATAATAGTCTGCATGTAACAAAAAGAACTTGATCTCACATATAATGTGCTGATACTTGTATACATCTATTTATCTAAAAATTTATGCATCTTTATGTGCATAAGTACATGCATCCATGGATGAATATATGATTATGGTATGAATTTCTGGTTATTAGTCATTTTCAGCATGTGATTGATGAAAATGCACTACATGTTCAGGCACTGACTTCATATATTTCCTCGAAGTCTGAATATGCTGCTGGATAACACTCAATCTTTGAAATTATCTCAAACAAAATTAGAAGACTAAAGCATGGAATTGAATTAGAAGGGAAATTTCACATTTTGCTGGACAAAGCATAACATTTTGGATACATACTGAGCCAGAATCTGAACAATGTAAAAATCAATAATTCATTACTGATGAGATTCCAATGCATTTGGAGGATGATGCTTACTGGACATATTCACGAAATTACAATTATAGAAGCAAAAGATCCTGACATTACGTTGTCGCATGAGAACAAAAAATAACTGAACCAGATAGTGCCACACAAATGAAAATAAAATAAACACTGGAATATTTCTATCAGAGATGTGTATAATGTATTAGTCATCTGATTCTGTTCCACGAATTTAGCTAAGGTTATGAATGGTAAGGTTTATATACGTGTTTTCTACTTGAACAGTTTCCAAGTAGTTTTCCTTCAAGGTTTAATTAGGGATCATTTTGCACATAAAATAAGATTTTCTCCTCTTTTGTTCTGTCTCTTAGATGACTCTTTAGAGGAAGTAAAACAATTATATCAAGAGATAATACTTACGACCTGTTTTGTGAAGGATGTCATGAAAGAGAAGAAATATCAAAAATCAACAATAAGTATGACTCATTGAAAGGAATATGGAGATGAAAACGAGGATATAATGTGCTGTAGGACTCGAAGGGAGGGCTTACCATCAACTTTACTTGTCAGGTGTATCCTCTATAATAACAGAAATATATTCCTTTAACACAATCAGTCAGTTATGTATGGCTAGATTGCATTAACTATAATAGTCTGCATGTAAAAAAAAAAACTTGATCTGACACATAATATGTAAATACTTCTAAACATGTATTTATGTAAAGCTTTATACATCTTCAAGTGCATGTGTACATGCATGCATGGATGAATATATGTAGCATGGTAGAAATTTTCTGGTTATTAGTCATTTTCAGCATGTGATTGATCAAAATGCACTACATGTTCAGGCATTGAATTGATGTTGTTGTTCTTGTTGTTGTTGTATGGTTTAACGCCATTTTTCAGCACACGATAGGCTATACATGGAGGCCAGTATTAATGGTGGAGGAAGAACCCGGTGAAAACCCCGGAAAGAACCACCAACCCACGAGAAGCTACTGGCAAGCTTTCTCACATACCCACACTGGCCAAATCCGAGACTCGAACCCACGCAGACAGAGGTGAGATGGCAGTGATCCATAATGGATAGCGCTTTAGACCACTCGGCCACTCGGGGCCCCACTGAATTGATATATTTCCTCAAAGTCTTAATTTATTGCTGGATAGCACTGAATCTTTGAAACTATCTCGAATTATAAAACAAAAGATTCATATTCTGCTGGACACCACAGAACTTTTGGATATATATTGAGCCAGAATCTTAATAATTACAAAATCAATAATTCAATACTGATGAGATTCCAATGCATTTGGAGGATGATGCTTACTGGACATTTTCACGAAATTACCATCATAGAAGCAAAAGATACTGACATTACGTTGTCGCATGAGAACAAAAAATAACTGAACCAGATAGTGCCACACAAATGAAAATAAAATAAACACTGGAATATTTCTATCAGAGATGTGTATGATGTATTAGTCATCTGATTCTGTTCCATGAATTTAGCTAAGGTTATGAATGGTAAGGTTTAAGTACGTGTTTTCTACTTGAACAGTTTCCAAGTATTTTTCCTTTAAGTGTTAATTAGGGATTATTTTGCACATAAAATAAGATTTTCTCCTCATTTGTTCTATCCCTTAGATGACTCTTTAGAGGAAGTAATACAATTATATCAAGAGATAATACTTACTCTCTGTTTTTTGAAGGGTATCATGAAAGAGAAGAAATATCAAAAATCAACAATAAGTATGACTCATTGAAAGGAATATGGAGATGAAAACGAGGATATAATATGCTGTAGGGCTCGAAGGGAGGGCTTAACATCAACAATACTTGTCAGGTGTATCCTCTATAATAACAGATGTATACTCCTTTAATGCAATCAGCCAGTTATGTATGGCTATATTTCATTAACTATAATAGTCTGCGTGTAACAAAAAGAACTTGATCTGACAGATAATATGAAAAAACTTCTATATATGTATTTATCTACAGATTTATGCATCTTTATGTGCATGTGTACATGCATGCATGAATGAATATACGTATTATGGTATGAATCTCTGCTTAGTAGTCATTTTCAGCTTGTGATTGATCAAAATGCACTATATGTTCAGGCACTGAATTGATATATTTCCTCAAAGTCTTAATTTATTGCTGGATAGCACTGAATCTTTGAAACTATCTTGAATTATAAAACAAAAGGTTCATATTCTGCTGGACACCACAGAACTTTTGGATATATATTGAGCCAGAATCTGAATAATTACAAAATCAATAATTCAACACTGATGAGATTCCAATGCATTTGGAGGATGATGCTTACTGGACATATTCACGGAAGTACAATTATATAAGCAAAAGATACTGACATTACATTGTTGCATTGGAACGAAAAATAACCAAACCAGATAGTGCCACACAAATGAAAATAAAATAAACACTGGAATATTTCTATCAGAGATGTTTATGATGTATTAGTCATCTGATTCTGTTCCATGAATTTAGCTAAGGTTATGAATGGTAAGGTTTAAGTACGTGTTTTCTACTTGAACAGTTTCCAAGTATTTTTCCTTCAAGTTTTAATTAGGGATTATTTTGCACATAAAATAAGATTTTCTCCTCATTTGTTCTATCCCTTAGATGACTCTTTAGAGCAAGTAATACAATAATATCAAGATATAATACTTACCAGCTGTTTTGTGAAGGATGTCATGAAAGAGAAAAAATATAAAAAAATCAATAAGTATGACTCATTGAAAGGAATATGGAGATGAAAACGAGGATATAATGTGCTGTAGGACTCGAAGGGAGGGCTTAACATCAACAATACTTGTCAGGTGTATCCTCTATAATAACAGATGTATATTCCTTTAATGGAATCAGCCAGTTATGTATGGCTAGATTTCATTAACTATAATAGTCTGCATGTAAAAAAACAACTTGATCTGATACATAATGTGAATATACTTCTAAACATCTATTTATGTAAAGATTTATGTATCTTTATGTGCATGTGTCCATGCATGCATGGATGAATATATGTATTATGGTATAAATTTCTGGTTATTAGTCATTTTCAGCATGTGATTGATCAAAATGCACTACATGTTCAGGCACTGAATTGATGTTCTTGTTCTTGTTGTTGTTGTATGGTTTAATGCCATTTTTCAGCACACGATAGGCTATACATGGAGGCCAGTATTAATGGTGGAGGAAGAACCCGGGGAAAACCCCGGAAAGAACCACCGACCCATGAGAAGCTACTGGCAAGCTTTCTCACATACCCACACTGGCCAAATCCGAGACTCGAACCCACGCAGACAGAGGTGAGATGGCAGTGATCCGTAATGGATAGCGCTTTAGACCACTCGGCCACTCGGGGCCACACTGAATTGATATATTTCCTCAAAGTCTTAATTTATTGCTGGATAGCACTGAATCTTTGAAACTATCTCGAATTATAAAACAAAAGATTCATATTCTGCTGGACACCACAGAACTTTTGGATATATATTGAGCCAGAATCTGAAGAATCACAAAATCAATAATTCAATACTGATGAGATTCCAATGCATTTGGAGCATGATGCTTACTGGACATATTCACGAAATTACCATCATAGAAGCGAAAGATACTGACATTACGTTGTCGCATGAGAACAAAAAATAACTGAACCAGATAGTGCCACACAAATGAAAATAAAATAAACACTGGAATATTTCTATCAGAGATGTGTATGATGTATTAGTCATCTGATTCTGTTCCATGAATTTAGCTAAGGTTATGAATGGTAAGGTTTAAGTACGTGTTTTCTACTTGAACAGTTTCCAAGTATTTTTCCTTCAAGTTTTAATTAGGGATTATTTTGCACATAAAATAAGATTTTCTCCTCATTTGTTCTATCCCTTAGATAACTCTTTAGAGGAAGTAATACAATTATATCAAGAGATAATACTTACTCTCTGTTTTGTGAAGGGTATCATGAAAGAGAAGAAATATCAAAAATCAACAATAAGTATGACTCATTGAAAGGAATATGGAGATGAAAACGAGGATATAATATGCTGTAGGGCTCGAAGGGAGGGCTTAACATCAACAATACTTGTCAGGTGTATCCTCTATAATAACAGATGTATATTCCTTTAATGCAATCAGCCAGTTATGTATGGCTATCTTTCATTAACTATAATAGTCTGCATGTAACAAAATGAACTTGATCTCTCATATAATGTGCTGATACTTGTATACATCTATTTATCTAAAGATTTATGCATCTTTATGTGCATAAGTACACGCATCCATGGATGAACATATGTATTATGGTATGAATTTCTGGTAATTAGTCATTTTCAGCATGTGATTGATGAAAATGCACTACATGTTCAGGCACTGACTTCAAATATTTCCTTGAAGTCTGAATATGCTGCTGGATAACACTCAATCTTTGAAATTATCTCAAACAAAATTAGAAGACTAAAGCATGGAATTGAATTATAAGGAAAATTTCACATTTTGCTGGACAAAACATAACTTTTGGATATATACTGAGTCAGAATCTGAACAATGTAAAAATCAATAATTCATTAATGATGAGATTCCAATGCATCTGGAGGATGATGCTTACTGGACATATTCACGAAATTACAATTATAGAAGCAAAAGATACTGACATTACGTTGTCGCATTAGAACGAAAAATAACCAAACCAGATAGTGCCACACAAATGAAAATAAAATAAACATCGGAATATTTCCATCAGAGATGTGTACAATGTATTAGTCATCTGACTCTGTTTCATGAAGTTAGCTAAGGGTATGAAGAGTAAGGTTATATCACTTTTTTACTTGAACAGTTTCCAAGTAGTTTTCCTTTAAGTGTTAATTAGGGATTATTTTGCACATAAAATAAGATTTTCTTCTCTTTTCTTCGGTCTCTTAGATAACTCTTTAGAGGAAGTAATGCAATTATATCAAGATATAATACTTACCAACTGTTTTGTGAAGGATGTCATGAAAGAGAAGAAATATCAAAAATCAATAATAAGTATGACTCATTGAAAGGAGTACAGAGAGGAACACGAGGATATAATATGCTGTAGGGTTTGAATGGAGGGCTTGGTATCAACTTTACTTGTCAGGTCCATCCTCTATAATAACAGATGTATATTCCTTTAACACAATCAGTCAGTTATGTATGGCCATATTTCATTAACTATAATAGTCTGCATGGGACAAAAAGAACTTGATCTGACAGATAATGTGAAAATACTTCTATATATGTATTTATGTAAAGATTTATGCATCTTTATGTGCATGTGTACATGCATGCATGAATGAATATATGTATTATGGTATGAATCTCTGCTTAGTAGTCATTTTCAGTTTGTGATTGATCAAAATGCACTATATGTTCAAGCACTGAATTGATATATTTCCTCAAAGTCTTAATTTATTGCTGGATAGCACTGAATCTTTGAAACTATCTTGAATTATAAAGCAAAAGGTTCATATTCTGCTGGACACCACAGAACTTTTGGATATATATTGAGCCAGAATCTGAATAATTACAAAATCAATAATTCAATACTGATGAGATTCCAATGCATTTGGAGGAGGATGCTTACTGGACATTTTCACGAAATTACAATTATAGAAGCAAAAGATACTGACATTACATTGTCGCATGAGAACAAAAAATAACTGAACCAGATAGTGCCACACAAATGAAAATAAAATAAACACTGGAATATTTCTATCAGAGATATGTATAATGTATTAGTCATCTGATTCTGTTCCATGAATTTAGCTAAGGTTATGAATGGTAAGGTTTATATACGTGTTTTCTACTTGAACAGTTTCCAAGTAGTTTTCCTTCAAGGTTTAATTAGGGATCATTTTGCACATAAAATAAGATTTTCTCCTCTTTTGTTCTGTCTCTTTGATGACTCTTTAGAGGAAGTAAAACAATTATATCAAGAGATAATACTTACAACCTGTTTTGTGAAGGATGTCATGAAAGAGAAGAAATATCAAAAATCAACAATAAGTATGACTCATTGAAAGGAATATGGAGATGAAAACGAGGATATAATGTGCTGTAGGACTCGAAGGGAGGGCTTAACATCAACAATACTTGTCAGGTGTATCCTCTATAATAACAGATGTATATTCCTTTAATGGAATCAGCCAGTTATGTATGGCTAGATTTCATTAACTATAATAGTCTGCATGTAAAAAAAACAACTTGATCTGACACATAATGTGAAAATACTTCTAAACATGTATTTATGTAAAGATTTATGTATCTTTATGTGCATGTGTACATGCATGCATGGATGAATATATGTATTATGGTATAAATTTCTGGTTATTAGTCATTTTCAGCATGTGATTGATCAAAATGCATTACATGTTCAGGCATTGAATTGATGTTGTTGTTCTTGTTGTTGTTGTATGGTTTAACGCCATTTTTCAGCACAAGATAGGCTGTACATGGAGGCCAGTATTAATGGTGGAGGAAGAACCTGGGGAAAACCCCGGAAAGAACCACCGACCCACGAGAAGCTACTGGCAAGCTTTCTCACATACCCACACTGGCCAAATTCGAGACTCGAACCCACGCAGACAGAGGTGAGATGGCAGTGATCCGTAATGGATAGCGCTTTAGACCACTCGGCCACTCGGGGCCCCACTGAATTGATATATTTCCTCAAAGTCTTAATTTATTGCTGGACAGCACTGAATCTTTGGAACTATCTCGAATTATAAAACAAAAGATTCATATTCTGCTGGACACCACAGAACTTTTGGATATATATTGAGCCAGAATCTGCAGAATTACAAAATCAATAATTCAATACTGATGAGATTCCAATGCATCTGGAGGATGATGCTTACTGGACATATTCACGAAATTACAATTATAGAAGCAAAAGATACTGACATTACATTGTCGCATTAGAACGAAAAATAACCAAACCAGATAGTGCCACACAAATGAAAATAAAATAAACATCGGAATATTTCCATCAGAGATGTGTACAATGTATTAGTCATCTGACTCTGTTTCATGAAGTTAGCTAAGGGTATGAAGAGTAAGGTTATATCACTTTTTTACTTGAACGGTTTCCAAGTAGTTTTCCTTCCAGATTTCCTTAGGGATTATTTTGCACATAAAATAAGATTTTCTTCTCTTTTCTTCTGTCTCTTAGATGACTCTTTAGAGGAAGTAAAGCAATTATATCAAGATATAATACTTACCAACTGTTTTGTGAAGGATGTCATGAAAGAGAAGAAATATCAAAAATCAACAATAAGTATGACTCATTGAAAGGAATATGGAGATGAAAACGAGGATATAATATGCTGTAGGGCTCGAAGGGAGGGCTTAGTATCAACAATACTTGTCAGGTGTATCCTCTATAATAACAGATGTATATTCCTTTAATGCAATCAGCCAGTTATGTATGGCTATATTTCATTAAGTATAATAGTCTGCATGTAACAAAAAGAACTTGATCTCACATATAATGTGCTGATACTTGTATACATCTATTTATCTAAAGATTTATGCATCTTTATGTTCACAAGTACATGCATCCACGGATGAACATATGTATTATGGTATGAATTTCTGGTTATTAGTCATTTTCAGCATGTGATTGATCAAAATGCACTACATGTTCAGGCAATGACTTCATATATTTCCCCGAAGTCTGAATATGCTGCTGGATAACACTCAATCTTTGATATTATCTCAAACAAAATTAGAAGACTAAGGAATGGAATTGAATCATAAGGAAAATTTCACATTTTGCTGGACAAAACATAACTTTTGGATACATACTGAGCCAGAATCTGAACAATGTAAAAATCAATAATTAATTACTGATGAGATTCCAATGCATTTGGAGGATGATGCTTACTGGACATATTCACGAAATTACAATTATAGATGCAAAAGATACTGACATTACGTTGTCGCATTAGAACGAAAAAGAACCGAACCAGATAGTGCCACACAAATGAAAATAAAATAAACATCGGAATATTTCCATCAGAGATGTGTATAATGTATTAGTCATCTGATTCTGTTCCATGAATTTAGCTAAGGTTATGAATGGTAAGGTTTATATACGTGTTTTCTACTTGAACAGTTTCCAAGTATTTTTCCTTCAAGTTTTAATTAGGGATTATTTTGCACATAAAATAAGATTTTCTCCTCATTTGTTCTATCCCTTAGATGACTCTTTAGAGCAAGTAATACAATAATATCAAGATATAATACTTACCAGCTGTTTTGTGAAGGATATCATGAAAGAGAAAAAATATAAAAAAATCAATAAGTATGACTCATTGAAAGGAATATGGAGATGAAAACGAGGATATAATGTGCTGTAGGACTCGAATGGAGGACTTAGTATCAACTTTACTTGTTAGGTGTATCCTCTATAATAACAGAAGTATATTCCTTTAATTCAATCAGCCAGTTATGTATGGCTATATTTCATTAACTATAATAGTCTGCATGTAAAAAAACAACTTGATCTGACACATAATATGAATATACTTCTAAACATCTATTTATGTAAAGATTTATGTATCTTTATGTGCATGTGTCCATGCATGCATGGATGAATATATGTATTATGGTATAAATTTCTGGTTATTAGTCATTTTCAGCATGTGATTGATCAAAATGCACTACATGTTCAGGCACTGAATTGATGTTCTTGTTCTTGTTGTTGTTGTATGGTTTAATGCCATTTTTCAGCACACGATAGGCTATACATGGAGGCCAGTATTAATGGTGGAGGAAGAACCCGGGGAAAACCCCGGAAAGAACCACCGACCCATGAGAAGCTACTGGCAAGCTTTCTCACATACCCACACTGGCCAAATCCGAGACTCGAACCCACGCAGACAGAGGTGAGATGGCAGTGATCCGTAATGGATAGCGCTTTAGACCACTCGGCCACTCGGGGCCACACTGAATTGATATATTTCCTCAAAGTCTTAATTTATTGCTGGATAGCACTGAATCTTTGAAACTATCTCGAATTATAAAACAAAAGATTCATATTCTGCTGGACACCACAGAACTTTTGGATATATATTGAGCCAGAATCTGAAGAATCACAAAATCAATAATTCAATACTGATGAGACTCCAATGCATTTGGAGGATGATGCTTACTGGACATATTCACGAAATTACCATCATAGAAGCGAAAGATACTGACATTACGTTGTCGCATGAGAACAAAAAATAACTGAACCAGATAGTGCCACACAAATGAAAATAAAATAAACACTGGAATATTTCTATCAGAGATGTGTATGATGTATTAGTCATCTGATTCTGTTCCATGAATTTAGCTAAGGTTATGAATGGTAAGGTTTAAGTACGTGTTTTCTACTTGAACAGTTTCCAAGTATTTTTCCTTCAAGTTTTAATTAGGGATTATTTTGCACATAAAATAAGATTTTCTCCTCATTTGTTCTATCCCTTAGATAACTCTTTAGAGGAAGTAATACAATTATATCAAGAGATAATACTTACTCTCTGTTTTGTGAAGGGTATCATGAAAGAGAAGAAATATCAAAAATCAACAATAAGTATGACTCATTGAAAGGAATATGGAGATGAAAACGAGGATATAATATGCTGTAGGGCTCGAAGGGAGGGCTTAACATCAACAATACTTGTCAGGTGTATCCTCTATAATAACAGATGTATATTCCTTTAATGCAATCAGCCAGTTATGTATGGCTATCTTTCATTAACTATAATAGTCTGCATGTAACAAAATGAACTTGATCTCTCATATAATGTGCTGATACTTGTATACATCTATTTATCTAAAGATTTATGCATCTTTATGTGCATAAGTACACGCATCCATGGATGAACATATGTATTATGGTATGAATTTCTGGTAATTAGTCATTTTCAGCATGTGATTGATGAAAATGCACTACATGTTCAGGCACTGACTTCAAATATTTCCTTGAAGTCTGAATATGCTGCTGGATAACACTCAATCTTTGAAATTATCTCAAACAAAATTAGAAGACTAAAGCATGGAATTGAATTATAAGGAAAATTTCACATTTTGCTGGACAAAACATAACTTTTGGATATATACTGAGTCAGAATCTGAACAATGTAAAAATCAATAATTCATTAATGATGAGATTCCAATGCATCTGGAGAATGATGCTTACTGGACATATTCACGAAATTACAATTATAGAAGCAAAAGATACTGACATTACGTTGTCGCATTAGAACGAAAAATAACCAAACCAGATAGTGCCACACAAATGAAAATAAAATAAACATCGGAATATTTCCATCAGAGATGTGTACAATGTATTAGTCATCTGACTCTGTTTCATGAAGTTAGCTAAGGGTATGAAGAGTAAGGTTATATCACTTTTTTACTTGAACAGTTTCCAAGTAGTTTTCCTTTAAGTGTTAATTAGGGATTATTTTGCACATAAAATAAGATTTTCTTCTCTTTTCTTCGGTCTCTTAGATAACTCTTTAGAGGAAGTAATGCAATTATATCAAGATATAATACTTACCAACTGTTTTGTGAAGGATGTCATGAAAGAGAAGAAATATCAAAAATCAATAATAAGTATGACTCATTGAAAGGAGTACAGAGAGGAACACGAGGATATAATATGCTGTAGGGTTTGAATGGAGGGCTTGGTATCAACTTTACTTGTCAGGTCCATCCTCTATAATAACAGATGTATATTCCTTTAACACAATCAGTCAGTTATGTATGGCCATATTTCATTAACTATAATAGTCTGCATGGGACAAAAAGAACTTGATCTGACAGATAATGTGAAAATACTTCTATATATGTATTTATGTAAAGATTTATGCATCTTTATGTGCATGTGTACATGCATGCATGAATGAATATATGTATTATGGTATGAATCTCTGCTTAGTAGTCATTTTCAGTTTGTGATTGATCAAAATGCACTATATGTTCAAGCACTGAATTGATATATTTCCTCAAAGTCTTAATTTATTGCTGGATAGCACTGAATCTTTGAAACTATCTTGAATTATAAAGCAAAAGGTTCATATTCTGCTGGACACCACAGAACTTTTGGATATATATTGAGCCAGAATCTGAATAATTACAAAATCAATAATTCAATACTGATGAGATTCCAATGCATTTGGAGGAGGATGCTTACTGGACATTTTCACGAAATTACAAGTATAGAAGCAAAAGATACTGACATTACATTGTCGCATGAGAACAAAAAATAACTGAACCAGATAGTGCCACACAAATGAAAATAAAATAAACACTGGAATATTTCTATCAGAGATGTGTATAATGTATTAGTCATCTGATTCTGTTCCATGAATTTAGCTAAGGTTATGAATGGTAAGGTTTATATACGTGTTTTCTACTTGAACAGTTTCCAAGTAGTTTTCCTTCAAGGTTTAATTAGGGATCATTTTGCACATAAAATAAGATTTTCTCCTCTTTTGTTCTGTCTCTTTGATGACTCTTTAGAGGAAGTAAAACAATTATATCAAGAGATAATACTTACAACCTGTTTTGTGAAGGATGTCATGAAAGAGAAGAAATATCAAAAATCAACAATAAGTATGACTCATTGAAAGGAATATGGAGATGAAAACGAGGATATAATGTGCTGTAGGACTCGAAGGGAGGGCTTAACATCAACAATACTTGTCAGGTGTATCCTCTATAATAACAGATGTATATTCCTTTAATGGAATCAGCCAGTTATGTATGGCTAGATTTCATTAACTATAATAGTCTGCATGTAAAAAAAACAACTTGATCTGACACATAATGTGAAAATACTTCTAAACATGTATTTATGTGAAGATTTATGTATCTTTATGTGCATGTGTACATGCATGCATGGATGAATATATGTATTATGGTATAAATTTCTGGTTATTAGTCATTTTCAGCATGTGATTGATCAAAATGCATTACATGTTCAGGCATTGAATTGATGTTGTTGTTCTTGTTGTTGTTGTATGGTTTAACGCCATTTTTCAGCACAAGATAGGCTGTACATGGAGGCCAGTATTAATGGTGGAGGAAGAACCTGGGGAAAACCCCGGAAAGAACCACCGACCCACGAGAAGCTACTGGCAAGCTTTCTCACATACCCACACTGGCCAAATTCGAGACTCGAACCCACGCAGACAGAGGTGAGATGGCAGTGATCCGTAATGGATAGCGCTTTAGACCACTCGGCCACTCGGGGCCCCACTGAATTGATATATTTCCTCAAAGTCTTAATTTATTGCTGGACAGCACTGAATCTTTGGAACTATCTCGAATTATAAAACAAAAGATTCATATTCTGCTGGACACCACAGAACTTTTGGATATATATTGAGCCAGAATCTGCAGAATTACAAAATCAATAATTCAATACTGATGAGATTCCAATGCATTTGGAGGAGGATGCTTACTGGATATATTGATGAAATTACTATTATAGAAGCAAAAGATACTGACATTACATTGTTGCATTAGAACAAAAAATAACTGAACCAGATAGTGCCACACAAATGAAATAAGTATGACTCATTGAAAGAAGTATAGAGAGGAACATGAGGATATAATATACTATAGGGCTCGAAGGGAGGGCTTAGTATCAACAATACTTGTCAGGTGTATCCTCTATAATAACAGATGTATATTCCTTTAATGCAATCAGCCAGTTATGTATGGCTATATTTCATTAAGTATAATAGTCTGCATGTAACAAAAAGAACTTGATCTCACATATAATGTGCTGATACTTGTATACATCTATTTATCTAAAGATTTATGCATCTTTATGTTCACAAGTACATGCATCCACGGATGAACATATGTATTATGGTATGAATTTCTGGTTATTAGTCATTTTCAGCATGTGATTGATCAAAATGCACTACATGTTCAGGCAATGACTTCATATATTTCCTCGAAGTCTGAATATGCTGCTGGATAACACTCAATCTTTGATATTATCTCAAACAAAATTAGAAGACTAAGGAATGGAATTGAATCATAAGGAAAATTTCACATTTTGCTGGACAAAACATAACTTTTGGATACATACTGAGCCAGAATCTGAACAATGTAAAAATCAATAATTAATTACTGATGAGATTCCAATGCATTTGGAGGATGATGCTTACTGGACATATTCACGAAATTACAATTATAGATGCAAAAGATACTGACATTACGTTGTCGCATTAGAACGAAAAAGAACCGAACCAGATAGTGCCACACAAATGAAAATAAAATAAACATCGGAATATTTCCATCAGAGATGTGTACAATGTATTAGTCATCTGACTCTGTTTCATGAAGTTAGCTAAGGGTATGAAGAGTAAGGTTATATCACTTTTTTACTTGAACAGTTTCCAAGTAGTTTTCCTTCCAGATTTCCTTAGGGATTATTTTGCACATAAAATAAGATTTTCTTCTCTTTTCTTCTGTCTCTTAGATGACTCTTTAGAGGAAGTAAAGCAATTATATCAAGATATAATACTTACCAACTGTTTTGTGAAGGATGTCATGAAAGAGAAGAAATATCAAAAATCAATAATAAGTATGACTCATTGAAAGGAGTATAGAGAGGAACACAAGGATATAATATGCTGTAGGGTTTGAATGGAGGACTTAGTATCAACTTTACTTGTTAGGTGTATCCTCTATAATAACAGAAGTATATTCCTTTAATTCAATCAGCCAGTTA
>JAECUM010052595.1:0-26163 GCA_016617855.1 Megalonaias nervosa
CGGTCTAAACACACACACACACACACACACACACACACACACACACACTGTTACGACTCTACGATCTAAAACTATGTAATATAAGGGAAGTGAAACCAACAATTTAAGTAAATTTCAATAAATAATTTAGTTGCATAGAATACAAGTGACAAACCGAAAATTCAAAAGATACTTAAAATATTGTGAATTGAATCCCACATAATACAAAATGTTCTATCTGAAGTAAAAAAAAGTATGGAATCTTCCGAATGAATCCAATAATCTTGAATGTCCTGATGTACCACAATGCTATGATCCAGAATGTATTTGAATAAGTTCTCAATAGTCCCAAAGTAGCGTTTTTGTCAAAAAGCCAATGAACACTTTGTAATTTCAAAAATGGTTTAAAAAATCATGGGTTAATAATTAGTTTACCAGACAGCTATTTTTAGATATTTCACTTCACCTATATCTGAATCATTTCCATCACACTGTAAACATGGTCGCTTCCAGAACAACATCGTAACCTCGTAAATAAGGTCTTGATCTCAAAATTTAGTAAACATCGTCCAATCGTGATAAAAATCAGGTATGGAAAAGCTCTATCCCCAGTCGCGGACTAAAAATATAATCACACAGTATCGATATACATAACACCTGCCCTCATAAAGAAAAAGAAAGATTTATACAATAAAACTTTCTTTAACATATTAGTCAGTAATACATAGAAAGAAGTCTTTTGAATGACATTCAGCTTAGTTACACAAAATATAATCAAAATATGCATCTGTAATCACATTATCCTTTCCTCTGATTTTTTATTTTCAGTTTGCTAATGAAGCTAAGGGGGTTGTAATCACTGAATACAATAATCAGAGTAGGATCTTAACTAAGATACAGTTAAAAATTTTGCAAAGTCAATATCAAAGATAAACATTCCTTCTTGATTTTGGAATAATCTCTTTCGTGCTCGTTTAGTTTGTTTTAGAAAAATTTGCGCACTGCACGATCTACACCATATTAGTCTTCTTGAATGAATACTCCAATAGCCCCTACATTACATGCCTCAACAGACATTTTAACTAACTGGTTGAATTTAGGAGCTGAAAAAAACTGTTGTACATTGAATTATGGCCTTTAATTTGTCAAATCCTCCTGACACTTCTCACACCAATGAATGTTTTATTTCTTACTGAAAGATTTTGTCAGAGGCTCGGCAATTATGGAGAAAGTTGAACCAAATTTCAGATAATATTCAGTCATACCCAAATATCGCATAAGTTGCTTTTTACTAATAGGCACTGGGAATTCAGATAGCCTTGAACTTGACTTCTTGATCTTGTCACACAATCTGTCCAAGCTTGTAGCACAAGCACTATAAAACTAGTTTTTCCAACATTAACTGTCAGAGTTGCAACACTGAGTCGATCAGATAATTTCCGAATGGTTTCCAAGTGATCTTTCCAGGTATTGTTGTAGAAGATGACGTCACCGATGTATGCATCAAAGTGTCTAGACCATATGTTATCATGGTCATTAAAAGCTGGAATATTGCTGAATAATCTTTCATACCAAATGGCATCACTTTATACTGATAAAGTCCACCTGAGGTTACAAATGTCGAAATTCATTTTGTTCTTTTCGTGATTGAAATTTGCCAGAATCCTTTAAAAGGTCATACTTGATGAGATATTTTGTAATTTCCAATTTTGTCAAAGCAATCGTCTACTATTGGCATTTTAAATGAATCTGTTTTGGTGACTCTGTTGACTTTTCTATTGTCAGTGCAGATACGGAATGTATTATTTGGTAGGCATACAAACACTTTGTACTCCAGTTACTTTTACATGATTCTATAAATTCACTCTCCAGCAAATATAGAATTTCTATTTTGAAATATTCCTGCTTAAGAAGATGTATCCTGTAAGGATGCTGTTTCACAGGTGTAAAATCTATAATCTCAAGATCATGATAGATTTATTTGTTCCTGTTGTACCATCAGTAAATACGTACTCATATTAACATAATGGTTGTATTAGTTCACTTTTGTCTTGTGGCTGTAGATGTGAAAGTTTCTAGTCCAGATTATTTAACATTTCTATAGTAGGAGGATAGGTTAAACCAAAGTCTCCACAGTCAGATTGCATTTCGTCTTTTACATCCTCATTGTGTTGAACAGGTACAACATAACTAAATGATCAAATGGGCTATCCGTATCAAAATACTCCTTCAACATCTTTATATGACATCATTGTTTTTGTTTCGGCTTCCCAAGAGTGTCAATGATATAATTTAAGTCATTTAGTTTCTTTTAAATTCTAAAAGGACAAGAAAATTTAGCTTGAAGAGGATTTTTAGGAATGGGCAAGAATCAAAACTCTATCACCAGTTCGAAAAACCTCCTTCCTGTGTATTTCTCTAATGCCGATTAATTACAGTTTTGACTGAGCAGAGCGAAGATTAGTTTTTAATATTTCACAAGCCTCTGCCAACTCATATTTGAAATCAGAGACTTAGTGAAGAAGATTAAGCTTGGAATATTTATTGGAAACAAATGTCTCTTCGAATGACTTCAATGGTTCACGGAAAGTATGTCCAAATTAAAGTTCAAAAGGACTAAAACATAATGATTCGTGAACTGATTCCCTATCAGCAAACAACAGTAAAGAAACACCCTCATCCGAATCCTTGACTGTATCAAAACAATATGACCGAATAATATTTTTCAAAGACTGATTCAGTCTTTCCAAAGCTTCTTGAGATACAGTGTGATAGGCAGACGATTTAAACAGCTGTATGCACAATTCATGCATAACTTGATGGAACAGCCTAGACATAAAACTTGACCCATGATCAGACTGGACAGATTTGGGAAGGCCAATAAGTGATAAAAGGTTCACGAAAAGCTTTTTGCAAATGTTTAAATTTTAATATTTCGCATAGGAATTGGCCGTGGAAATCTTGTGGATGTATATACATCATGTCGAACAAGTATTGGTTGTATGACTTGAACTTAGGTAAGGGACCGACACAATATACCATTATTCTGATAAATAGTTCGTTAAATGCAGGAATATGTTGCAGTTGGGCCTTAGGTATCTTCTGATTGCGCTTGCCTGCCATTGGACAAGTGTGATAAGAATATTGAAACATCGCTTTTAATTTTCTTCCAATAAAAATGATTCAAGATCTTGTGATAAATCATTATTGACTCCTATATGATCAGCCAAGGATGTTTCACGGGCTAGACAAAGAATCTCCTGTCAATATGACCTTGGAAAAACATCTTTTTAGCCCACTGGCCACTTGTTACCAGCGGGTACCTCGGGTGGTTTATATTTTCTTATAAGGACCGCATTTGCACACAGTATCAAGCTTAAACTTATGTGGCCTCAGTTTCAGTAATAGCTCTACGTAACAAACAGATCTCAGTATATTCTTCCCGTTCTACAATGAGAGATGGTCATTTTTCACCATGATTAGAATAGAGAGAATGAGTAATGAAAAGAGGATAACGATGAACATTACCAATTTATTGCCGAGGAATAGGTACAGAAGACACTGCTCCGACCGTCAAGAGTCCTGAAACTATGTCTGACGACAAATTGATACAATGGAGAGAACATTAAAAATCCACACTCTACTCCCTGAATAACAACACTTACATTAGTAGAAGACTTGTCAGAAAAAAGAAAGCGTTCATGTTAACAAAAGACTCCGACAAGCTACTGTGTTCAATAATTTTTATTAGGGATAGACTTGGGAGAAACACCAATAAGTGATATAGAACCTTTCGACATAAATGCTTCATAATTCTTCAAAATAAAATCAGACTGGAGTTTGTGTGACTTAACAAATATATTTCTTTCAATACAAGACCATGACCTTGACCTTTTAAAATAAGAGGATTTGGAATAGCTTTATCTTTTTTCTGTTGCTTACTTTTCATCCTGTATCAATCAGAAATGACATGCCCTTTCCTTTTGCAATAAATGCACGTAGGAAGTGATAAGGATTTCTGATCAGTTTTATCAGATGTTTCATTTCTGAAAGTTGTTCCGGTTTGAAAGCACTCGTATGAAACTTATTTGATTATTTAACAGAAAAAATGCTGAAAGGAAGATTTACTGACGAAGGAAATTTTGTGAGTCAATAAATAATCTTTTGCTCCTCAAGATAGCACTATGAATACAATTATTGAGCCCTTTAATTAATATGAGATGTCTGAGGTTATCGTAATCTTGATCAAGCTTCTTGACTGAGTACCACCTATCAAACTGTTGTTCTTTGTTCCTTCCCAGTTCGACATATTCTGCCAGTAAGTACACATTATAATAATAAAGTCCAATGCACTTTTGGCCATTTCAAGTGTTAAGCAATTTTGTCATGGTAAAGAAAGTATCTATCTACTTCTTTTGCTGAAAAGAGTGCGTATCATTTGCATTTTTAACGTAGATTTAGCAATTTTTTAGTCATATCGTTACGATGTCTGCAGTGTGGCAGTTTATAGTGATGTCTAGCACTGAGGCATCATGCCGCAGACATGTAGCATGATGTTCCATCCAGTCATATTATACTGACACCAGGTCGACCAGTCCTAACACAAACCTCTTAATGCCGAGCGCTTAGTGAGGCAGCTGCAAGTACCATTTTTATAAGTCTTTGGTATGTCTCGGCCGTTGTTCGAACTCGCGACCCCCGCATCCGGGGCAGACGCTCTAACCACTTGGCCATCGGAGCGGTCTTTGCTGAAAAGAGGGTTACTAATCCAACATTTCTGGTCACATAAAATCCTGAGCTTGTGTGTGTAAAGTGGATTGGAGTGCTCCGCCTGCCAGTTCCAATTCTTTTAATCTAAATTGCAGATCTCTTTTTCTTTCTGCATCTGCATTTGTATTTTCCTCCTCCTCCTCCTCCTCTATCTCTCTCTGCATCATTATCTCCTTTTCCACTATCGGAACTTCCATTTCTTTCCCTTTTCTCTTTCTTTGGATTAGCATTTCCTTCATTTCCTTTTGAACTGAAACTTCTATAATGCCAATTTCATCTTTTGTGTTAGATGTAATTTCTTTTCTTACCTACCAGATATACACTAAAACATCAAACCAAAAACACTACTATCCCAAATTTCCTTTCATACTAAATTCTGAATCAAACTATTGTTTATATCTTGCTTTGTTGAAAATGCTTTTGTTTCGGAAAGATCATGATTTCTGGCATGCTCATCTATTTCGTCGTTTTTCATACACTGTAATCATCCTGTGAAGGTTTTAAAGCAAAGTTCTCGATGACATTATGTATTATTGTTATGTTTATTTCGTTTATATTCTCTGCTTAACTTTGTCCGTGGTTGTAAGTTGTAAACAATATGCTTACATGGCTAAATTGTGTCTAAATTGTGTGTAGGTTGTGAACAACACGCTTACGCAGCAATAGGTCAGACTAGGCTTTTCCGTTGGAAATTTTCATATTCGATTACGTCAAAGGTGAGGAGAAAATGTGTATATATATCTTTTTCTACTTTCAGATCAGTTAGGACAATAAATCTCATATTCCACCATTTTGACACAGGAATGAAGATTTTGCTGGCGATTTTAATTGTGCAACTTTTTCAAGCCGTCTCTGGTATGTATCAAACATATGCACTTTGTATTAAGAAAGAGCAAGTGGATAATGTTAAAGACACACAACAACAAATAAAATAAAAAATAAAATAAAGTAATGAAGTAAGACAAATATTTTAAGCCATGATATTGTAAGCAGTATCAGCTGCAGATGAAAAGGTTTTACAAAAAAAAAAAAAACCCGAATGGTTTATGTACAGTGCATTGCAAATTTAATAATCAAGTATAAAATACAAACTTATATATAAATATATGTAGAAGAATATATAAATATCTTCTTATCAGGATTTCCATATAAAGAACATACAATCAGATATATTATCAGAAGCTGATTAATGTTATCTAGCTGTCCAAACTTACAAAGGATTTCGTATACGAGAAAAACAGTAAAATATGTGCCCATGCTTACCGGGGATTCCTACACAAGAGATGCATTAGAAAAATATATATATATTCATGCTGACAAGGGATTTTCTACATGAGAAATTAATAAAATATTAATGTGAAAATGACTTGGTTATTTATAGGGCATTTAGGTTAATGTACGTATCAGTGTTGCAAGAAATGAAATTGTTTTCATCAAGCCGTTCAACTGTCATCAGAGAATTCAAGAGTGAGATGGAAAACAAAAATCAAAGATTTTTGACCTTCATCAAAATCGCATTCGTGCAGTGATGTTATTACTGTTCATGAAATACTTTCACTAATATCTTCTCATGTACTGAGTTGGATATTGGCAACGATTTTGATTCACCACTACATGATCTTGATCATATATTGAATAACACTTTATTGCAGATACCAATTACTAATGAGAATTTTGTTGCAAATGAAATTTTTTAAAAAATCTCTGATTATCAGCATATAATATTACAAAATCCTAATTGCTATGTTTTTTTTTTTTTAATCCTATATAAATATTGGCTACCAAGATGTGAATTGGAAAGGTATTATATCGGATTTTAAAGGAATTTCCAATGAAGTTCAAGGGACCAATGTTTAGCTTTTTATTTGTGTTATTGTATATACATGCTTTTCTATAGAGTTTGAAACAATCTTCAGTGTTGATATAGAGATGTTAGCATTGCTAAGGGCGATATGAATGAAGATTTACAAGATGTCATAAAATGGATGTATAACAATAGATGAAAGTTAACTTGATGTAAAATGCAAGTAATAACTTTTTGCTCATTTAGCCAAGTGTCAAAAACGCACTTAGAAGCAAATGATGCAAAAACAAAATCTTTTATATATGCCATACTTGTAGGTATCCGTATTAATAATACTTAATTCTTTTATAAATGCCAAAGCTGTAGGTATCCAGATCGATATACTTAATTCAACACCAAATCACTTTAGATTTAATGTCGGGTTAGCTGGTCTTAAAGGTGTATAATATGTGTATCTTCATACATATTATCTTCTATTGAAGTCTGCTTTAATGTAACTAAGGATATATGCAAAGATATCAATCAAATTGAAGTCTGCTTTAATGTAGCTAAGAATATATGCAAAGATATCAATCAAATTGAAGTCTACTTTAATGTAGCTAAGGATATATGCAAAGATATCAATCAGATTGAAGTCTGCTTTAATGTAACTAAGGATATATGCAAAGATATCAATCAAATTCAAGTCTACTTTAATGTAGCTAAGGATATATGCAAAGATATCAATCAAATTGAAGTATACTTTAATGTAGCTAAGGATATATGCAAAGATATCAATTCTTTTGAAGTCTACTTTAATGTAACTAAGGATATATGCAAAGATATCAATTCTATTGAAGTCTACTTTAATGTAGCTAAGGATATATGCAAAGATATCAATCAAATTGAAGTCTACTTTAATGTAGCTAAGGATATATGCAAAGATATCAATTCTATTGAAGTCTACTTTAATGTAGCTAAGAATATATGCAAAGATATCAATCTTTTATTGAAGTCTACTTTAATGTAGCTAAGGATATATGCAAAGATATCAATCTTCTATTGAAGTCTACTTTAATGTAGCTAAGGATACATGCAAAGATATCAATCAAATTGAAGTCTACTTTAATGTAACTAAGGATATATGCAAAGATATCAATCAAATTGAAGTCTACTTTAATGTAACTAAGGATATATGCAAAGATATCAATTCTATTGAAGTCTACTTTAATGTAGCTAAGAATATATGCAAAGATATCAATCAAATTGAAGTCTGCTTTAATGTAACTAAGGATAAATGCAAAGATATCAATTCTATTGAAGTCTACTTTAATGTAACTAAGGATATATGCAAAGATATCAATCAGATTGAAGTCTATTTTAATGTAGCTAAGAATACATGCAAAGATATCAATTCTATTGAAGTCTGCTTTAATGTAGCTAAGAATATATGCAAAGATATCAATCAAATTGAAGTCTGCTTTAATGTAGCTAAGAATATCTGCAAAGATATCAATCAAATTGAAGTCTACTTTAATGTAGCTAAGGATATATGTAAATATATCAATCAAATTGAAGTCTACTTTAATGTAGCTAAGGATATATGCAAAGATATCAATCTTCTATTGAAGTCTACTTTAATGTAGCTAAGGATATATGCAAAGATATCAATCAAATTGAAGTCTACTTTAATGTAGCTAAGAATATATGCAAAGATATCAATCAAATTGAAGTCTACTTTAATGTAACTAAGGATATATGCAAAGATATCAATCAGATTGAAGTCTACTTTAATGTAGCTAAGGATATATGTAAAGATATCAATCAAATTGAAGTCTACTTTAATGTAGCTAAGGATATATGCAAAGATATCAATACTTTTGAAGTCTACTTTAATGTAACTAAGGATATATGCAAAGATATCAATTCTATTGAAGTCGACTTTAATGTAGCTAAGAATATATGCAAAGATATCAATCAAATTGAAGTCTACTTTAATGTAACTAAGGATATATGCAAAGATATCAATTCTATTGAAGTCTACTTTAATGTTACTAAGGATATATGCAAAGATATCAATCAGATTGAAGTCTACTTTAATGTAGCTAAGGATATATGCAAAGATATCAATTCTATTGAAGTCTTCTTTAATGTAGCTAAGGATATATGCAAAGATATCAATCAAATTGAAGTCTACTTTAATGTAGCTAAGAATATATGCAAAGATATCAATCAAATTGAAGTCTACTTTAATGTAGCTAAGAATATATGCAAAGATATCAATCAAATTGAAGTCTACTTTAATGTAGCTAAGAATATATGCAAAGATATCAATCAAATTGAAGTCTACTTTAATGTAACTAAGGATATATGCAAAGATATCAATCAAATTGAAGTCTACTTTAATGTACCTAAGGATATATGTAAAGATATCAATCAAATTGAAGTCTACTTTAATGTAGCTAAGAATATATGCAAAGATATCAATCAAATTGAAGTCTACTTTAATGTAGCTAAGGATATATGCAAAGATATCAATCAAATTGAAGTCTACTTTAATGTAGCTAAGAATATATGCAAAGATATCAATCAAATTGAAGTCTACTTTAATGTATCTAAGAATATATGCAAAGATATCAATCAAATTGAAGTCTACTTTAATGTAACTAACAATACATGCAAAGATATCAATCAAATTGAAGTCTACTTTAATGTAACTAAGAATACATGCAAAGATATCAATCAAATTGAAGTCTACTTTAATGTATGTAAGAATAAATGCAAAGATATCAATCAAATTGAAGTCTACTTTAATGCAACTAAGGATATATGCAAAGATATCAATCAAATTGAAGTCTACTTTAATGTAGCTAAGGATATATGTAAAGATATCAATCAAATTGAAATCTACTTTAATGTAGCTAAGAATACATGTAAAGATATCAATCAAATTGAAGTCTACTTTAATGTAGCTAAGGATATATGCAAAGATATCAATCAAATTGAAGTCTACTTTAATGTAGCTAAGGATATATGCAAAGATATCAATCAAATTGAAGTCTACTTTAATGTAGCTAAGGATATATGCAAAGATATCAATCAAATTGAAGTCTGCTTTAATGTAGCTAAGAATGCATGCAAAGATATCAATCAAATTGAAGTCTACTTTAATGTAGCTAAGAATGCATGCAAAGATATCAATCAAATTGAAGTCTACTTTAATGTAGCTAAGAATATATGCAAAGATACCAATCAAATTGAAGTCTACTTTAATGTAGCTAAGAATATATGCAAAGATATCAATCAAATTGAAGTCTACTTTAATGTAGCTAAGAATATATGCAAAGATATCAATCAAATTGAAGTCTACTTTAATGTAGCTAAGAATACATGCAAAGATATCAATCAAATTGAAGTCTACTTTAATGTAGCTAAGAATATATGCAAAGATATCAATCAAATTGAAGTCTACTTTAATGTAGTTAAGGATATATGTAAAGATATCAATCAAATTGAAGTCTACTTTAATGTAGCTAAGAATATATGCAAAAATATCAATCAAATTGAAGTCTACTTTAATGTAGCTAAGAATACATGCAAAGATATCAATCAAATTGAAGTCTGCTTCAATGTAGCTAAGAATATATGCAAAGATATCAATCAAATTGAAGTCTACTTTAATGTAACTAACAATACATGCAAAGATATCAATCAAATTGAAGTCTACTTTAATGTAACTAAGAATACAGGCAAAGATATCAATCAAATTGAAGTCTACTTTAATGTATGTAAGAATATATGCAAAGATATCAATCAAATTGAAGTCTGCTTTAAGGTAACTAAGAATACATGCAAAGATATCAATCAGATTGAAGTATACTTTAATGTAGCTAAGAATAGATGCAAAGATATCAATCAAATTGAAGTCTACTTTAATGTAGCTAAGGATATATGCAAAGATATCAATCAAATTGAAGTCTACTTTAATGTAGCTAAGAATGTATGCAAAGATATCAATCAAATTGAAATCTACTTTAATGTAGCTAAGAATATATGCAAAGATATCAATCAAATTGAAGTCTACTTTAATGTAACTAACAATACATGCAAAGATATCAATCAAATTGAAGTCTACTTTAATGTAACTAAGAATACAGGCAAAGATATCAATCAAATTGAAGTCTACTTTAATGTATGTAAGAATATATGCAAAGATATCAATCAAATTGAAGTCTGCTTTAAGGTAACTAAGAATACATGCAAAGATATCAATCAAATTGAAGTCTGCTTTAATGTAACTAAGAATACATGCAAAGATATCAATCAGATTGAAGTCTACTGTAATGTAACTAAGAATACATGCAAAGATATCAATCAGATTGAAGTCTACTTTAATGTAGCTAAGAATACATGCAAAGATATCAATCAGATTGAAGTCTACTTTAATGTAGCTAAGAATATATGCAAAGGTATCAATCAAATTGAAGTCTACTTTAATGTAACTAAGAATATATGCAAAGATATCAATCAGATTGAAGTCTACTTTAATGTAGCTAAGAATATCTGCAAAGATATTAATGAAATTGAAGTCTACTTTAATATAACTAAGAATACATGCAAAGATATCAATCAGATTGAAGTCTACTGTAACGTAACTAAGAATACATGCAAAGATATCAATCAGATTGAAGTCTACTTTAATGTAGCTAAGAATACATGCAAAGATATCAATCAGATTGAAGTCTATTTAATATAACTAAGAATACATGCAAAGATATCAATCAAATTGAAGTCTACTTTAATGTAACTAAGAATATATGCAAAGATATTAATCAAATTGAAGTCTACTTTAATATAACTAAGAATACATGCAAAGATATGAATCAGATTGAAGTCTACTGTAACGTAACTAAGAATACATGCAAAGATATCAATCAAATTGAAGTCTACTTTAATGTAGCTAAGAATACATGCAAAGATATCAATCAGATTGAAGTCTATTTAATATAACTAAGAATACATGCAAAGATATCAATCAGATTGAAGTCTATTTAATATAACTAAGAATACATGCAAAGATATCAATCAAATTGAAGTCTGCTTTAATGTAACTAAGAATACATGCAAAGATATCAATCAGATTGAAGTCTATTTAATATAACTAAGAATACATGCAAAGATATCAATCAAATTGACGTCTGCTTTAATGTAACTAAGAATACATGCAAAGATATCAATCAGATTGAAGTCTATTTAATATAACTAAGAATACATGCAAAGACATCAATCAAATTGAAGTCTGCTTTAATGTAACTAAGAATACATGCAAAGATATCAATCAGATTGAAGTCTATTTAATATAACAAAGAATACATGCAAAGATATCAATCAAATTGAAGTCTGCTTTAAGGTAACTAAGAATACATGCAAAGATATCAATCAGATTGAAGTCTATTTAATATAACTAAGAATACATGCAAAGATATCAATCAAATTGAAGTCTGCTTTAAGGTAACTAAGAATACATGCAAAGATATCAATCAGATTGAAGTCTATTTAATATAACTAAGAATACATGCAAAGATATCGATCAAATTGAAGTCTGCTTTAATGTAACTAAGAATACATGCAAAGATATCAATCAGATTGAAGTCTATTTAATATAACAAAGAATACATGCAAAGATATCAATCAAATTGAAGTCTGCTTTAAGGTAACTAAGAATACATGCAAAGATATCAATCAAATTGAAGTCTACTGTAATGTAACTAAGAATACATGCAAAGATATCAATCAGATTGAAGTCTACTGTAATGTAACTAAGAATACATGCAAAGATATCAATCAGATTGAAGTCTACTTTAATGTAGCTAAGAATACATGCAAAGATATCAATCAGATTGAAGTCTACTTTAATGTAGCTAAGAATATATGCAAAGATATGAATCAAATTGAAGTCTACTTTAATGTAACTAAGAATATATGCAAAGATATCAATCAGATTGAAGTCTACTTTAATGTAGCTAAGAATATCTGCAAAGATATCAATCAAATTGAAGTCTACTTTAATATAACTAAGAATACATGCAAAGATATCAATCAAATTGAAGTCTGCTGTAAGGGAACTAAGAATATATGCAAAGATATCAATCAAATTGAAGTCTACTTTAATGTAACTAAGAATATATGCAAAGATATTAATCAAATTGAAGTCTACTTTAATATAACTAAGAATACATGCAAAGATATCAATCAAATTGAAGTCTACTTTAATATAACTAAGAATACATGCAAAGATATCAATCAAATTGAAGTCTACTGTAATGTAACTAAGAATACATGCAAAGATATCAATCAGATTGAAGTCTACTGTAATGTAACTAAGAATACATGCAAAGATATCAATCAGATTGAAGTCTACTTTAATGTAGCTAAGAATACATGCAAAGATATCAATCAGATTGAAGTCTACTTTAATGTAGCTAAGAATATATGCAAAGATATCAATCAAATTGAAGTCTACTTTAATGTAACTAAGAATATATGCAAATATATCAATCAGATTGAAGTCTACTTTAATGTAGCTAAGAATATCTGCAAAGATATCAATCAAATTGAAGTCTACTTTAATATAACTAAGAATACATGCAAAGATATCAATCAAATTGAAGTCTGCTGTAAGGGAACTAAGAATATATGCAAAGATATCAATCAAATTGAAATCTACTTTAATGTAACTAAGAATATATGCAAAGATATTAATCAAATTGAAGTCTACTTTAATATAACTAAGAATACATGCAAAGATATCAATCAAATTGAAGTCTACTTTAATATAGCTAAGAATACATGCAAAGATATCAATCAGATTGAAGTCTATTTAATGTAGCTAAGAATATATGCAAAGATATTAATCAAATTGAAGTCTACTTTAATATAACTAAGAATATCTGCAAAGATATTAATGAAATTGAAGTCTACTTTAATATAACTAAGAATACATGCAAAGATATCAATCAGATTGAAGTCTACTTTAATGTAGCTAAGAATACATGCAAAGATATCAATCAGATTGAAGTCTACTTTAATATAACTAAGAATACATGCAAAGATATCAATCAAATTGAAGTCTATTTAATATAACTAAGAATACATGCAAAGATATCAATCAAATTGAAGTCTATTTAATATAACTAAGAATACATGCAAAGATATCAATCAAATTGAAGTCTACTGTAAGGGAACTAAGAATATATGCAAAGACACCAAAGTGATGTCTCCTTTAGGTCAACTAAGAACATATGCAAAGAAGCCAATCACATTAGAAGTTTCTACTCTAAAATAACTAAGAATACATGCAAAGACGCCAACAATATTGAATTCTCTCGTAACTCAAGTAAGAATACTTGCAAATAAGTCAGTCACATTGAAGTCTACTTTAAGCGAACTAAAAATATACACAAACGCACTAACTAAATTAAATTCGTCATAGGTGTATAGGTGAGAGGGAGATGTGTATAACAAATATCAGGCAACCGAAAAGTAGATCCAAATGATTAAATATTTTAATGACTTTTGCCGTCTTTCTAGTGTTCTAAACCTTTAAACCGCACGGCCAGTAAACAGTGTTCAGGTTCTAAACCTTTAAACAGCACGACTAGGCGCATAAAACAGGCAGTTATTAATCAACGGAGGACAAACAAGTATGAACTGACAACAAGAGTTAATAATTTAACACAGAAGAATTATACACTTTGTACATAACAAGGATGTTTGAACTTTCGTTTAACAAGAAGGCGAAGAACAACAATAAATAATAATAATAATGCTTATAGTACAACAAAATAAAAATAAATTTTTGGTCTGTAAATTACTTGATGTCAAATATATAAGTTAAAAATATAATCTGTAAGAACTGTTAGACTTCAGTGGAAATTAAATTATATATGAAGTAGAAACTGATCGATGAATTTTATTTTTTGTCTGTTTGTGTGTCTGCGTGTGTGTGTGATTGGGAGGGGGTACAGCAGCTATATATCTCCGCGACGTACTGTTGCATTCTTACTAGAATAAATGGAAAGGTGGAAAGGTGTGCTATCGTCTATTCAAGGTCTTAAAATTGTTTCTACTTAAAGACTACATCTCGCAAGAGAAATAAAACTGAAAAATATTGTTCAGAGTCTGTGTCATATGATAGAAACTATTATTAGGACCTGTATAATCCATATTATTCCCTTTAAATAATTTGTCCTTTTTTGTTTGCATTTTACAGGACAAGACTGTTCTGACACCTATGACATACTTCCTGATTTGGAACGTCGGTACAGAAACTACTCTTTAACTACAAAAGAGTCATACGTGTCTGATGACAAACTTGAATCTAAATGGTATAATGTCAGCCATTACAACATGCCAACAAATTATCCGGGTCATTATAGCTGTGGGACAATTGTCCCGATATGGATGAACGGTATGTATTTTCTGATATTGTATTAAACATATTGAGAACAGTTATAGTGCTTACAAGACATAATGACTGAAAATTCCACCGTTTGCTTAAAATCTTTCATAAAAATTTAACAACAGAAAACCTGATCTAGAATGTTTGGCAAATTAAACACTGTGAATTACTCTATCTTTATTGGGTTGCACAGTACATAAGCAGCAGGGAGGGTGAACAGACAGAAATAAAGCTTCAAACGGACGGGTGAACAGACCAAGTTTTATTTTTAAAAAATAACGCTTCCTACGGAGGGGTGAACAGACCAAGTTTATGTGCGAAAATAAAGCTTGCTCCCCGTCCGTGATTCTGTCAAACAACAACTACAAGCGCGTAAGGAGGTTCAGGTGGAATTTACAGATGGTGCAGAACAGTTATTAAAACCAATTGTCGAAGCAACAAAGAAAATTGTCAAAGTAACTACGGCAGTTACAAACGCTTTTGAGACATTGCCTGTTGATATTGCTGGCCGTTTTCAAGTAATTATACCACCATTCCAGCAACCTCGTCAACCACAACCTGAAGTTCAACCACAACCTGAAGTTCAGCCGCCGTCTCCGCCAGACGTTAGAACTCACATTATAGATGACTGTACGCCGGAAGGAATTGCCGCTATCAAGAACCCAGACCAATTAATTAATATTGCCGCGTTTGGATATGGTGTTAGAGATAGGGATTCAAAACTCGAATATGTTAGAACTATGAAATCAGCCGATTGGGTTAGGGATGTATATTGCATCGCTACTGAGGAAGATGTTAAACAGTTTGACATTTTTAACCAGGCAGTACGTGAGTATATTGAACGAGAAAAACAAGAAAGGAAACAAAGAGCTAAAGAAATCAAGTCGATACAAAAAAGGAAATCACTCTCAAGAACAAATAAGAAAAAAGCAGACGAAACAACAAGTAAGGAAAAAGAAAAATGGTAAGATACAGATTCTGACCCCGGTGCAACTGGAAGTGGTATTGCCACTCAAGGAAGTGGTCTTATTACATCATGCCCCAATAACGTCCTTGCCGATGTTGAACGACCAGATATTATAGACGAGCCGGTAATAATTCCCCAAAAATCATTAATGAAGCAGCTGCTATTTGTCAGAGATTATTCACAGGCCGTATCATGGACATTAATGTTTATCGGTCCCTCATTGATGAAATCGTTGATGATTACCGCAGTGATAGAAGGTATGCAATTAGATCACTGATAAGAAAATAAGATGATCATACATAATGCTCAAAGTGTACCTATAATGGTCAGGGTGATAAATTCGCGATTACCAACATACAAAGCTATGTACGGTGAGGGACTCGGCGAAGTTGCTCAGGGTTTATTCAGAAGGATAGCACCAAAAGCAATACCGATTGCAAAGTAACTGGGAATGAAAACTATTGACGTTGTTTGTGATATAGGTATTGGTGCTGTTGGTGATGTTGCTAGTAAACCATTTTCAGCAATTAGGGATAGACTAGCACGATTAATACCCAGATCGCCAGGGGTCCGACCTCAGCCAGGAAAATTGTCCAGCACCGAAGTTATGCCAGCAGGTGGCAGTAAAATAATAAATCATGCTGCAAATCAAAAGCTAGCAGAGTTGGCTGGTGTACCCCTGTCAGAAAAAGAAACAAATATAACTACTAGTCTAATAGCAGGAAGTGGTCTTCGTGTTAGATGATAATGAATTAATAATAACGATGTTTAAGCGTGTATCTGATCTTGCATTTGACATGGATGCGCCAGTCCTCAAAGATGAATCTGTACGTAATTATCAATATTATTCGTATAATGCACGAGAGCCAAATCGGCGTGGAAAAATTGAGCTGCAAATTCAGGATTTAGGCAGATATTTTTTACCCAGTGAAGTATTTATTGAAGTAGAATTTGAAATTCTAAAAACAGATGATACTGAATATGGAGCTGCTGTTAGAGTTGGTTGTGTTAATAATGGCATCATGGCGTTGTTCGACAGTGCCACGTGTATCATCGACGGAAGAAATATTGAATCAATTCAGAGAGACGTTGAGGTTGGCACGACGATATTGGGTCTAGCAAGATATTCCGATGATTATTCAAGATCGGCTGGTCTGTCAATGATGTTTATGAAGGATACTACTGACTATCCTGACAACAGACCGTATGAGATAAGACTACCAAGAAACTTCGCCGACAACTCTGACGCGGATGTGTGGCCGGTGGTTACAATTTGCTAATCCAGAAGTCAGCTTAGGATTCGCAGCACGTCGATTAATGCTGAAGGATGGAAGTAGAAGATTTTCATTTGCAATTCCACTGTCATATATCTTTGGCTTTTGCATAAGTGTCAGAAAGGTCATTTTCGGAACTAAGCATATGGTTGTACTTGTAAGAACTGCTACCGACGATGAAGCAATCTGGCGAAATGTTGGTGATGCTGGTAAAGTAATACTGACAAAACTTTCATTGTGGATGCCAACAACGATACCATCACTCGCTGAAGAACAACGGCTGCTGTCTTTTGTGGACTCGGGTGGTAATTCAACATTGTCATGGTTGACGATGACTATAAATAGTGTTCAAAGTAACATTAATGGTTTATTTACCTTGCAGATAGCATCACAGCAAAGTGTTTCTGCAACGCGACATATAATTGTTGCTTTCCAAAATGATGCTAGAGTAAACTCACATACACACAGTACAATGATATTTGACAAACTTGGTGTTGCTGATCTTTCATTAAGGATAAACAGACATCAAGAACCATCCGAAGATATATTATTAAATTTTGAGAATAATCATCTTGCACGTGCTTACCATCGGTTGATGACATTCATGCGACGTGATCAAAATGTTGATTCTGGTGTACAAATATCACAACTAGATTTTACAACGCTGTATCCGATCTATTACTTTTCGCTGGAACACTTGGATTTCTTAAGGCAATCTGTAGTTGATATATACTTTCGACCTCGTGTGGCAATAGGAGGTATTGCTAATTACAGAGCAATCGCTGTTATGCTCTAAGATAAAATAATGCAGCTTGAAGGTGTTGGTGGACGAATGAGAGTTATTGATGCCCCAGTGGAAAATGTGTAATCGATCCCAAGTGTACGATCAGTATTTAAATTGCTCATGATATTATAATGTCATATTATAATGTTAATGTCACTCTGACTCCTGGTCAGATTAAAAAGCTACAATCAGCATTAAAAAGAATTCTGGAATAAAAATATTGCTGAAATCAGTACAGATCACAAGCGATCCGAGGGGTCGAAATAAATTATCACTGACAGAACGTCAACTCAGGCACTTCAATGACGCCAAACGATCAGTGACTGGTGTTAGACATAATCTTTCCGCTGATACCATTAAAGACATTGCCAAGACGGATCGTATATTTCCACTTCCTGCAGCTATACCAGCGTTGATAGCCGCTGCAGCCCCAGCTGTTGTAAAAGTAGCTGCACTTGGTGCTGTTGGAACTGCTGCTGCGATGACATTAAAGAAGGCAACAGGCCACGTTATAAAGACTTCATAAAAAGGGCGGGGTCTAAGACTGCCAGGAACTCTCCATTCGTGGTACGGTCGAGGTCTGAGACTGCTGGGGACACTTCGCTTGACATGCTTCCTTGTGCAATTTTGATTTACTTGATGCTGACAAAAATTAAACATTGAAAACTTCAGAGTTGTTTTTATGCGTGATCAATTACGAAAACAAACAAACCGTGTTGAAACCGGTATCATTAATCTCGATGGAAGTTCTGGTCTAGGTACTCACTGGGTTGCATACGCAATTGATCCACATAGAGTTGTTTATTTTGATTCGTATGTGCTGGCGCCACCGAAGGATTTTTTAAAATATGTCGCCGGACTTCAAAGCACTCTAGTCTGGTATTCAACTTTACCAACACTGACAATAACTGATCCGCCAATATGTGGCCGTGAAGTATTCGCTGTGTTCGGCGCTGTGTCAAGGTCCCTAACAGCGCCTCATAAGTCGTGCACGAGTATACAAGTGGTCGTTTAAAATAGGTCTTAGTGTACTATAAAGTGGTAGATATTTACGGAAAATCTCCTCGAGGCAAGCCTCAAGGTGACTTGTCCAAATATGCAACCCTTGACGAGGTCAAGGCTGAGTTCTCTAATCTTTTGAATCTTGCAGATGTAGACCAAAATGAAGTTGTTTTTCAGGATCAGCATGAACTTATAAAGACGAGTAATACCCCGTTGACAGATATTCAACATGTTAAAGATGTGGCCGAAGCTAACTTAGTGATGTTTACTAAAGACGGTAAAATTAAAGACTCGAATGAATCAGTTCTAACACTCATGAGAGAGATTACTGAACTCATCAGAAAAACATTAGATATTACGCACAGCGATCTCAACATTATCGGAAACACAATTACCAATGTAAAAGAACCAAAATCAGACGATGATGTGGCAACAAAAACATACGTGGACAACAATGACACCACGATCAAAACTGAGATCAGTAAATTATTTGCTAAAGCCGGTGATACAATGACTAACATCCTCAACATGGGCGGAAATAGCATTATTAATGTGAAAGAACCAGAATCAGACAATGACTAAGAAATACGTCGACAATAGCAACATCCTGACGATGACATAGTTAGTGACAATCAACGATGGAGTGACCACGTTTAGATCTGAATATACTGATCATGTAATCGCGTTTGCAAATTTTCGTAAAAACGTAAACAAAACCATTAATTTTTTTTTGAAATCCAGCAAGCACCGACGGCATTAAACTCTCTGACGTCAAAAAGTTTACCAATGGTGTAGTACATACAGTAGCGTCTGGATCAGCATTATGGACACCAATCAGTAAATCTATCAAACATACAGCTAAGGTTACTGGGATGTACAGGTTGTCAGTAATTGGCGCCACAAATTTTTCAATATCTACCACAAGTTTACGGCGTTATCCAATTACTGGATCTTCTGGATCCATGTTGGTGATATTGGAGCAAAACGACGAGGGAACATTCGTGGTGGAACCCGAAGGAAAAGACTTAGGCGTGTTTTACTATTGATGTATTGAACTTCTCGCCAAAATGCAGCCTACTTAGAGTGTTTCTATTAGATACATAATGAACCAATCGATTGACGTTCAACGGTTTAGATACGAGCAAGCGTGTTTATGGCATACCCAACTGAAAAATATTATTGATGCGCATACAGTAAAAATAAATAAATAAATAAATAAATAAATAAATAAATACCGCAGACGTATCGTTGCCACTGACATAATTGTATACACGGTGTCCGCCGCAATAGCTTCAACAATAACGGTCATCGGCGCATTATCCCCTACATACATAATAGCACCAGTAATAGGAATTGGTATTTCATTTGTAACCGTTGTTGCTGGTATTCTTAATATAATCGCAAAAGATATCCACGTGCACGGCTGATAAATTACACGAATATACAACGTTGCTATCAGCGGCAACATCATCGTTGATATCATCAGGTCTCAACGATGGAATAATATCAGATCAGGAATTCGAAGAAATGACTAAGATTTAGTATGAGGCAACTGGAAATCAAAAACCCCGTTGTCTCCGATAAGGACATTGTCAAAGACAAAGACAGAGATTTAGATCTCCCTTGATATAAATAATAATGTCGCAAAATCAAACACTGCGATTCCTAGAACAAATTGTAGCTAATACAACACCACCAATAACCACGATGATATCAGCGAGCTCAACCAAGCCTGAGTTTGACGTTATCTTTCCAGAGGCGATTCCAGCTAAGGAAATAGCACTAGCACAATTGGGAGTGTATCATAGCTGGCCAAATATCAGATCAAGGTCATTTGGTGGGTTGCAAACAAATAATTCACTGGTATTTGCGTATAAAAATGAACTTGATGGAACCCCTGATTGGCAAGTTGTACGGGCAGTTATCAAACAGAACAAATGAACGATGAGTTCCAGCGCAGAATCAAATCTATCACAGGTGAAGAATCCAAGATCGCTATCACGGTTCATGAGCCAACGTTATCAGCCGCGTTAGAAATATCAACGCCTGACTACAGCGTCGATATGTATCAGTCGTCGATCCGAACTGTGTTAGGATGGCCGGAAATACAACCACCAGCACCTCCAGGGTCACTAGAACCTCAAAAATCCGATTATACCTCTAGCGAGATCAGATACTTAGAAATATATCCAGATAACGAAACATGGAAACTGATAAAATATGAACTAGAATTCAATCTTGGAGCACTAACCACGTATGATTTGATATGAAACCGTGAAAAAAATCCCCAGATATGTTGAAGATCATTTCAAATATCATTTCAAGGTCATTAACACTGAGCACAAACGAATGAGTGACAAAATACGCCATTCATTCGCAAAATCTATAAATTAGCACTCCGATGCAGAAGACTCCAGGAGTTAGATTATCGGTCAAATAAAATAATTTAAACAAAGTAACATCGGATTTCAAGAATTATCATCGGAAAATTATGCCAGCGGTAATTAATTCCACCATTGTCTCGTATAAACAACTCTTCCTGAAGAAATATTCATTGTCAGACGCAGATTTACTAACGTTCAAAATTCCGGTATTTAACGCCGACGAACTAACAAAAACCGTCAACGATATCATTGATGAAAACCACCCCAAAAATTTTTTTTCACCGCATGGAGAAAATTATCCTCAACGGCAAACATCCTCAAGTACAAAATGATCCATACGGTGGAGGTTGTCATATTTCACCAGGTGTTGTCAATATCACATCAACGATCGCAGTCAATCTTGTATGTGATGATATCAATGGAAGCTATCAAGTAGATCTTGAAAATTCCAGTCAGGCCCAGCAGGGATATATTTTATACACATTTACTCCTCAAGCCCCCCCCCACTGGATTTTTGATTGTGTTAGAACCTGTTAATCCGGTTTATCTACGATGTCATAATCCGCTGTTGTCACGGATCATTTCAAACTGACTGACCAGCGCGGACACCTTCTTGATTTGCGAGATGAATCTTTGACGATAAGTTTGTATGTAAAATCCTGACAGGGTCAGGGACAAAGTCAACTAGTAAAAATATTCTTATAATAAACAAATCTGCTTCTGAGTTTGTTGGTGGTTATGTCAAACATCGAAAAATCATTATTTATGTGGTATTATATAATGTACCAACACACGAGAGTTTTGTATACAACAAAGAGGTACTCGAAAGAGCCATCTAAACAATCTTGACACTTCCCCCTTCATCACATGAAGCAGAAAAGTTTAGTCTTAATATAGTTATTGATAATTATGGTGATGAAAAATTTTTGTTAACGCAGGAACAGTTAAATTATCTGCAACGAGAACATATTATTTTACTGTATGCGATAGAGATTAAATTCTGAATTACGCACATTCTTGCCTTAAACGGTCCAAGTTACAGGAAATACTTTATCGGTTGACCGAAAGTTAAAACTACCCAACTTTCCGACAGTTAGCATTATATTTTTCTGTTGCATTTCGAGCTTTGGGCGCCCAATTATTATGTTTCAGAAATTATATAAAGTCACCAATACCTGGAAATCCAAAAATAGCTCACCTAAAGGGAGTGGCTTATTTTTATCTTTTTATGTTTTTCTCTTTTCCCTGACTATTGTCCCTGACAAAGTCGGGCTTGACCAAGAAAAACAAGGATAATGTTTTTTTTACAAAAGACACAAGAAAACCAACCAAAAATAAAATTTCATTTATAAGTGAAAATAGTTATAAAATACAAGCGAGGTTACTGTTTAATCTCTCTACAAGGAGGAAGCTTTAACTGACAGGGTTATTTCCCTTCACTGAATTTTTTCCTGTTCTACTTCATCGTAAAATTCAGAAGTATTTTTCTGCTCTACGTCATCGTAAAATTCAGGAGTGAGGTACTTAAATATTATGCTTTGTTTGTATTTCTTTGAAAAAGTTGATCTGGTTATTTTATCTGCGACATGATGCACCGAAGCTGGAAAAATACATAAATATTTGGCGGCTGCATATATCGGTCGAAATTCTATTTCTTCCTATGTATCTGTATTTACAGATATAACAGGTTTTGGAGATTTATTAAATTTTCCAGTATTTCCACATTCACAATTCTGACTGTGTAATTCTCAGAAAATTATTTAACGAATTATCAAGTTTTAATCGTTAATGTGATCAGTCACAAAACCTTTTTCAGTCATACCAGAAAAACATTCATAAACAAATCTGTGACAGAAATATATTTTTTTCCGCAACACTGAACATAAGATAACCGGCATTATTAACAGAACCGACCTCTTTTTTAGTCGACAGTTTCTAATTACACCCGCATGAGATGCCTCATAATCTCTGATGGTACGATGCTTCACAAATTCATCGGTGTTAGTTCCTTGCTTCATTTATAAAGTAAATTATTATTTGTCTAAATTATTTTTATTACTAGAAAACATATGTAGAATTCCGCTAGTGTGAAAACTTAGCGAGATAATCCTCAGGTTTTTTTTAATAGGAGATTTATTACCATCATTTTTTAAAATCAAAATACCGTTTCAAAGCTCTGTATTTTCTTCCTCCACAGTCTACATACAGCTGCGTTTCCCACCTCTGTAGGTGGTATCCATAGAATTCATTTACACAGGCCTTATTTCAAGGAGTTGTGGATGCAATCATCAAGCACTTGCAACTATTCTTTGCTTGTATCACTGTATATTATATATCAAAGTTTAATTTAAATATAAATATATAAATATATATTTATATATTTAAACATATATATTTGCCTTAATTATATGATGGAAGAATTTACAACATTATCTGCGATCAAACCCTCTCAAGGGAGATTCGATCTTGACAGAATAGCCCTTGACTTGCCGAGGCGAGCTATGGTTGATTTGAGGAATCAGACTATAATAGATAGTATCCGTGAAGCCAAAAAAGAATTTCGCAACGATGGTGAGACTCATTTGTGGTCAACATTCAGAATAAAGCAAGACGATGACCCCCAAAATTATTTCTACAACAAATGACCAGCGAGCAAGGACAATCATTAATTATGTTGACGAAGAAAGATACCATTTTAAAATAAAATTTTCTCTGCGGTAGACAACACCGACGCCGTGACATGGATTATCCGTGACAAACGTGATCCTGTTAGAGAATCACACCTCGTTGGGGGTGTTGTCGCGCTAAATAAAAATTCCAAACCAGGAATGTTGACTGGTATTAGCAAACCATACTATGAGCGAGCATACTGTTACGAATATGTAATTTAAATACTTGTGTGTTAGTTTTAAATTCTCTTATATTGTTTTTACTTCATTACATGTTATTGTAATGATAACTTTATTCACTAGATTTGACATTTTTCCAGAAAATTCAGTTCAGTTCTTTTAAATCTGATAAACACGCAGTAGTTTGAAACTTTGTATCTTTTGCTGACCTAGATTCGGAGCGAGTTTCAGCTCTGTAGTAAACAACTTGTTTTAAGTTTATTATTTTTGAATCTTATAGTAAGATTCGTTCAGTACAATCGAATTCGTCCATGGCGGACGTGACAGCTGGCATATAATATTACTACGTCGCTTGAAAGGAAGTGATCACGTGACCTATCAGGTGATCCGTTTTGCGTTTCAGTTAAGGGTTAAAACTGAGGTATCATAGTGATGTTTAGTCAGTTGTAATTCATACCTTCGGGCTCAAAGGTATTTCCGTTGTTGCTAGTTTGAATTGAATTTTTTATTTAAAATAATTTATTTACCATGGAAAATACTTGTGCTCATCAGAATTCTTGGACAAAGACATTTACTGAAAATTATTCAGAATGCTAAAGCTGGAATATTGTTCTTGGTGAATCAACAAGGAACTGTTGACACGACAACACAAAACAGGTTATAGAAGACGTCATCGCCTTCCATCTTGGAACTTCATCTGGATTCGAACTTTGATTCACTTAGAACTTTTTTGTGATAGGACTTATATTTTTAATTATTGGATTAAATTTTAGATTTGATTCATAAACCGTAAGTCCTTTTTCATATTTTACCTTGTTTTTCTAGGGAAATAAATTATTTTGTTAAATTTACAAAGCTTGTTGGCTTCACTGTTTTCTTTGTTACTTTTGTACGAGCCTAGACACGTAACAATATCCTGTGACGGCAGCTGTTTATGCAATATATCCGCTGAATGATAAGCCTAGCGTTGATGACCTGCCGATGAAAATTTCGACCTTGAATTGTGTTGGTGAGCTAGTTACAGAACATTTTAGAAACTCGATACCTGGAAATGGTTTAACAGATCTGAGACTTAAAATAATAAATGAATGGGCTGAGCGCGTTAAAGAAAATGGAGCTACGATCAAAGACTTTGCTGAGCTGGAAAAGAAATTAAAATTTCCAATAAGTGTAAAGACAGTAACCGGCGATATTGTGTACGAATCAAAATATAAATCAAAGTGAGCTTCGATAGAAATTGTTGATCATAACGCGCACGCGTGGACGTAGGACGTAACATTATTTCCACGAACTCGAACTGTTAAGTTTTATGACGGTGATATTTTATATTTTAATAAAAATATCAGCAAGGGCGATCCTGTATCCTTGTGGTTGTGTCAAAGTTCCGAAGATGGAAATTATAATAAGTTTGTACGGCCTAATGGAGAGATTTACCGTACTGAATCTCTTCATGACGAAATGAAATATCTTGCGTTAAAATATACCGATGATGTCGAACGATTGCTCAGTAATTGTTTTACCGTTCCGTCGGTTGCTACTCACTTTGTTCAGGAGGAAAATTCATGGAAACCGACACGATCGGAATTTCTTGAAGTTGTGCAGCTAAGCTGCTGCGAATACGGACACGGCGGATTATGGAATACTAAATACGATTATAAAGATGTTATTTCAGTTGATATGGTTGCATGTTATCCTGGAAGTTTTCTTGGAATGGGAGAGTGTTCTGAGTATTTTAAAAGATTTCGAGATACAACACAAGAGATGACCAGAGTTGCGATAAATTGACCCTTTCCAAAATTTTAACTTAACTAGATTTCCATGTATTGAGTCATTCGAGTTTGCATCGGTAAACCTTCATCCGGTTGTCGCTATTTGGTTTGGAAGACACACACACACACACACACACACAC
>JAECUM010052596.1:0-33684 GCA_016617855.1 Megalonaias nervosa
ATTTATGATGCACCTTTTATTATCGACACTTATATCTTGTAACTATTATGGATAGAATATCGGAGTTATGACATATTCTTTCATTAAACCAATTTGTTTTCAAATTAACATAATCAAATGATGACAAAAATATATGGCGATGTCAAAATTATATTTAAATATTTTAATATAGCCTCAAAACCTATGCTAAAGAATAGCACGAATCACCTTACCTCGCTTAGGTCTTGGACATGTGATATGCTGATGGCTGGGCCTGACAGATCCCATCAAATTCTGAAACATATATCAGAGCCGGGTCAGGTGATGAATATTGTTGGGAAGGCAGGGTAGGGCCCAAAATTTCAAAAGAAGACTTTCCTTCAAAGAGCAGCAAAGCAAACGTCTATGTTTCTACTTACTCAGAGTAAGCATAATACCCAACAAACATGTTCAAGAATAAATCGACGGTCAAAGTTCAAGTAACCAGTGACTGGACTCCTCTGTGTGTGTGTGTGTGTGTGTGTGTGTGTGTGTGTGTGTGTGTGTGTGTGTGTGTGTGTGTGTGTGTGTGTGTGTGTGTGTGTGTGTGTTTACAGGTTTGTTTTGTTTTGTTGTTTTAACTTTTGGGTTTTGGAAACCCTGGACCCTCTCTCCCAGACTCGGCTCTGAATACTCTTGACGACGTCTACTCAGACCTGCACTATGCACCGGGTCTAGACCCCTGTCGATCTCAATCGATGTCCAGGGATCTTCATAATATTGATTGGGATCTCCTCCTGATCCGAGGCTTTCTTCCAAAACACTAAACCAGGTGCGTGAGCAACGACTCGGAAACACCGGTGTCGTCTGCACACACACACACACACACATGCACAAGCGAGCACAAAGAGCGCATGACTTCGTATTGTCACATTTCATATGTAGTTATTTTCTTCAATTGTTGAGAAAAATCATAGTAATAAACCTAGCAAACTTTTGCATGAACGTGTAGGAAAACAATGCAAATCTTTAGTTTATCCAATAACATTCGCTTGAACAGATGTAAGCAGCTTTTATCATCTTTCATTGTGAATAATAACATCAGGATCTTTATATTGGACGTAAGGCATTCTGATGCATGTGTTAATGTACAAAGATAACTTGAAATTGTATAAGCACAGTACCTTATGATTTGCAGGGGATTATGAGCTGGGGAAAATATCCCTTCCAATCTCTCCACTGTTAGGTACTATCTTCATCTCTTCGGTTTGGCGAGTACTGCTTCTTTCTCATCCTTCAGAATTCCGCTCATATTTAAGATGAGGTCATATACGGCATATTGGTTCTGACTCGCGATACAGTTATCTCCGCTACAACAAGGCTTTCTAATAAAATGTTCCACTGTGAGTTTACTGACCTCTTTATTTATTTATTTTTTCAATGAAGACATCTTACGACTCATTATTTACGACTTTCTTCTCACTGTTGGATTCTTTGTCCTCTGGGTTTATATTTTGCACATTACGAAGAAATCGTTTAGCATGTTCCTCTATGTCTATCGTATTATATGGGACACCAACATCGTCAGTTACTAACGAGGGAGATTGTGATGTGGATGCAAGAACCCTACCAATGTGTTCCACAAATATATTTTCCATTACATATTAAAATGTTAAATACAATTTACACTTAATACACAAAAGGTTTCATTAAATAATTCTTTAAAATATAAAATCAACAAACAGTTGATAACTCTTTCATTTTATTTAAATAAGAGATAGTGGACAAAATTTTTTGTTGATGTAAATGGCCAGATAAATAAAATAATATTACCGACTGATATACTATAATTTATATCAATAAGCAGGCTAGTCATACCCTTTGAAACAAACTTGCCAAACATTTATAATCAATGATCATGAAATATTTTGCACTATATTAGAAAGTTACTTCAGTTTCCTTTAGTAAAATGTACTTTGAAATTACGTCTTTGTGTTTCTTCTGATTTTCCTTATTAAACCTTCTAATTATTTATAGGACTCAATGGACTTCTACAAACCTTGATAACGTGAAGTCTTTATAACTTTATTTGTAAATTTGATGGTGATATTATTAATAACATCATACAACCTAATTTCTCACCAAGTCAGTTGAAGTTGCTACAAAGACGAAGCTGGTACCAATATAACTGCTGTTTGAGATTCATTGGTATTTGCTTGTATCGTATTATCTTGACACGTTTATCATTATCTTATTCCATTAAATTTTGGAGCTGAAATGATCAAGTTGAAAAATATGCTGATATTGCTCATGAAAGATAAATTAATTGCTTGCTTTATAACTTGACTATTTAGTTCAGTTAATAAGGACGATCAATCAATTAATCAATCAATCAGTCAATCAATCAATCAATCAACCAATCCTCTCCGTGCCTGACGTTGCTTGATGCGTCTTTGAGGGAGCGTCACTGCTGCCGATCAGCTGCTGCATTTGGTACTATTTCAATTCTCAGGCCACTGCTTTTGAGATCTTTCGCTGTTTCCTTTACTCTGCCTTTTTTCCTTCTCCGTTTTGTCCATCGAAGGGCTATCCTGGATGATATTCTTCACACGTGCCTGAGCAATCGCCACCATCTTCATCTCAGCTGCATGCGATCGTCCCGCACCAGCAGTTCCTCGGAGCTCTTCATTGAAGAAATATTCTGATTTTGTTGTGGTACTTGGTTTTGAATGTTTCCGGCCTCTTTTTTATTGAATTTATTTTCCAGCGCTCAGAACAATACAACAGCCTTCTAGGAGGTTATCTTTGAAGATTCCTAGCTTGGTCGCCATGCTTACTTCTGCTTACCCCCAGTTAGTATGAAGCATGGACAATATCTGGTTTGCTTTCCAGATTCTTGTGTTCGCCTTTCTCACACATTCGCCACCTGTCGATACCTTGCTGCATAAATGGGTGAATTATTCCACCTCTTGCAGTGGAATGTTATTCACTGTAACAGACTGGTTCACCATGAAGTTTATCTTCATGAGTTGTTTTGTCTATGTTGATTCTCAAACCAATGCTGCTTACATTTTCTGCCACAACTTCCGTCTTCTGATGTATGTGTTGGTGCTGGCTGGAAAGAAGACTAATATCATGTGCATAATCGAGGTCTTCTAACGGTGATGCCAACGTCCACTGTTTTCCATTTCTTGTCATTTCTTACATCACTCAGCCCATTGCAAGGACAATGAGGTATGGTGATAGAATACAGCCTCTTTTCACTCCAATCTACAATTGTAACTTTCGGTTTAGTAACTGTTGTTTAAAACTCTGCAATGTAAATTTTCATATAGCGCCCTCAAGAAATTAACACTTTCTTATGTGCAATGCTATAATGCCCTACAATCTTGCACAGTGACCTCCGTGTGAAGTGACAAAAGCTTTCTTAAAGTCGACAAAAGCCACATACAGAGGGTTATTCCATTTATTGCATTGTTCAAGCATCTGTCTCAGTACAAAGATTTGATCTATGTATCACTGTTTTGGGTGGAATCCATCTTTTGTTTGGCGGGTCTATCTTTCTAAGACGATGCCTCTGAAGACTTTGTCGAAAGACAGTATGGTGATCGCACAATATTTTTGCAGTATCCAAGTTCGCCTTTCTTTGGGAGCTTCACTGTTATCTCTGTTTCCTCTCCCTGTATCATATGAGAAATAGTGGAATAAAAAGTTTTAAAAGCTTATTTTTGCAAAATAGTGCAATTATGATTCGCAAAGAATTTGTTTCGATAAAAAAAATACCAATATCAAAAAGTTTAACTTACGGTCTCTTTTCATTTGTGTTTAAACGAGAATCGAAATGAAAATAATTGTTAATCAAACTTATGATACAGTTATTACCAGAAAGCGAAAAGGCGCACTTAGTATACTTATACATGATTGTAAATTTGAAGCCGAAGTAGAGATGACTTTTTTCATTTTGTTGTTTGTTTTAATTTTTAAACGGCTGAACTATTTGGATATGAAATAATTAGCAGCAATGTTATAGATTCAGGTCATGTAAAAACACCGATAGATGTAATAATTGTATTCGCAGAGAAAAGAGCTAACAGCATTTTCAGTTGGTAGCACATAATTTTACCAACCAAAAGCTGAAACAAATAAGACGGCAATTAGCGTTTAATAAATGTTTGACTATGAGAAACATGTTTTTAGAAAGATGGCCAGGACACTAATTTATGGTCTGTAAGAATAAATTATTGAACTCTATATGTTGACAAATTTAGATCAATAAGAGTACAATCAGGCATAGACAGACCTTATTAAATATAATACAAAAATGGCCTGCCTCAGTATAGAAAATATGTGAATAATAGAATCAATAACATTTATTGTGTTATTTTTTGTTTGCAATAAAATGTAATATAACTTACCAAGAGATCATCCATAGAGACCTCAAAGATATATACTTCATACATATAAACAGTGGCTGACTAAATATCCAGTAAATTTTCAAGATAAAGCAAACTTTGAATCAATTCTATGATTATCTGTGAAACAGCAGGCAAACGTATAGAGCAGTCATAATGACAGAAAGAGAAGGAATATATCTAAAATCATATTTGATGAAACCTAAGACATTTATAATTACTATTGAATTTGTTGAAGTTGTTACAATCTTATGTAATTAAAAGCAGAAGAAAACATATTTTGCAAAAAGTGCCCAAGTTACTTTGATTTTAAAATTATAGTATTTGAATAATAAACAATAGCTAACACAATAGGTTAAAAGTAAATGAATGACTTAGCCCTTAAATTTAAAAGCTACCTACAGTAATTACACTTTCCTCTTGTTCTAAATCGTAATTTTGAAAACATTTTTGGGCCTAAAAGCAACTATAAGAAATCCGGAAAGATATCGTGGTCGATGAAACCAATAAAACGCATGCCATTAGGATTTTGACTTTACGTGATATATATTAGCATGTCAATGAACCTATATTTTACTGCTTGAACAAAACCTACAACATTAGCAATCAATTCGAGAAATATAGAGACTAAAAAATGCTGCTGAAAAGGTATTAACTAATAAGATAAAAATCATAAACTTATCATTCTGCCAATACATGTAAATTTGTTTAAGCATATTTTTGAAGATATAATAAATTAAGCACAATGTTGAATAAGATGAGTGTATCTTAAATCATAAATGTCCAAAATATTCATCATTCAGTCATATTTTTTCTGGAACGATTCACATCTGATTATCATGGCCAAAGTAAAACCTAATCCAGGTAAGAAGCAGCAAATAATATCAAGTAATGATGATAAATAGATCTCGTTTAGTTAGAATTTCAGAGTATATTTGGAAACGAAGCCTTTGTAAAATGAATAAAAAGATCTTTAGACAGTTATCGTTTCACATGCTAAATCGTGGAGCATCTTTCAAAACATTTAAGCAATTCTATAGCCAAAGATTAAGAATTTTGAGGGAATGGTAGGCAAAGGAATATTTGGGAAATATATTTATCATTATGAATACATGAATTTCTCTGCGAGATTCAAAAGTGACACTAAATTACCTTTAATATAAGAATGTGATTAGAACTAGACAACAAATAAAAGTAAATCGAACAAGATTTAATCTCTTGAATGGATCATGAAAGATGAAAGGTGTGGTGACACTCTAGTGTGGATAAAGCAATACTAACGCATTTACACGATAAGTTTAAAGATTATCGTATAACATCAGAAAAATAAGATGTCTAATGAGATTAATTTTATCACAGCTATAGAAGAAATTGACTGAAGACAAATGGATACAAAATCTTCAGTAACTAAATTATTGTGCATATTAAAAATGAAAAGAGATATATTATTCAGTGTTGCAATTTAAAATTGTATATTAGTTGGGATTGAAACAAACAAGATACATTAGAGCAGATTTAACAGACTGAAGTATTTGGTTCACATCATATATAGACCTAAATACATCTTTTACAGAAAAGCAGCCAATGACTTTGAAATCCATTTACGTAACCAAATGAATAATACTGTCTTCAGAAAACAAATAGAAAATTTAAGAAATAGAATATATATAGAAATATATGCGGACTGCAAGGACAATAGTGTTAAATAAAGATATTTCATTCGTGTATGTTCCTTGTACGCCAACAAAGTATTTATTGCTTATGTGCAATGTTATATCATTTTATAACCTTGTGAATAAAAGAAATATAACAATCCTTCCACGGTAGTCATTAAAGTTTCTAGTGCCGAATTGTTGTTGTTGTTGTAGGGTTTAACGCCATTTTTCAGCACAAGATAGGCTATACATGGCGGCCAGTATAATTGGTGGAGGAAGAACCCTGGAAAACCCCGGGAAGAACCACCGACCCACGAGATGCTACTGGCAGGCTTTCTCACGTGCCCACGTTAGCCGAGCCTGAGACTCGAACTCACGCAGACAGAGGTGAGATGGCAGTGATCCGTAACGGTGAGCGCTTTAGACCACTCGGCCACTCGGGGACCCCAGTGCTGAATTGAATTACTTTTCAGGAGCAGTTTTTCCTTGGGGCAAAATAATACAAGAAAGATAATCCCATTTGTATACCTTTCGTTTACAGAACTAGTCATTAGATCAGAAGATATTGAATCGTATTACTAACGTAACTGTAAATCTCAAAATCTTGATGAAGAAAGAAAGGACACATTATACAAAGATTTGTTAGTATCTAGAAATCAACTAGTATTTTAAACTTTATTTTGCATACAACACAGCTAAAAGTTTCAGTAACAGACTTTTGTACATTAACCACTCCCGATTGTAACAACTTTTCAATTTTTTAGTCATTGCACTTTGCGCAATTGTTTCGTTCTCACATATTTCTGTAACTATATAGATATATGCACGTTAAAAAAATGTTGTACTCAATCAACTTAAAGAGCTCATTGCTAGCGCAACAAATTGTTACGTCGTTAACCCACTTTTTTGCTATATTTCTGCAACTTAATTATAGCTTTCTTCACATTTACATCCAATGATATCTAAAAAGTGCCAGATGTAATTAAACCATTGGACCCTAACATAAGTATTAGCAATTGTAAATGCTCAGATTTGAGACATATTGGAGTATATGTAATACAATAATAAGTTGTTTTAAGATGTACAATATCCTTTGGTATTGTTTCCTGTTTGTGAGGAGTGATATATTTTTCTTCTATTCCCATCCTATTTATTTCTCAAATTTCAGAAATAGCTTTGCTCTGAAATACTTTGATATCCAACATATGTAACTACACCCATTAGAATTACGATAAATACAATCTCGAACGTTATCTGTTGGTAAAAATCAAGTTTGGGTTGCATAGATTTCTTTAAAACATATGCATGATGCTTAGAAGAATAGAGAGAAAAGCACCAACCGGATTATTTAAATGCTAAGTAATCAAACCATGCTCTCTAAATTTTTCATTAAGTAATATAATGATTGGAATCAGTTCTCATTTAACTCACTAGATTGTTCTGCTTTTCCACAGTGAAGTTATTGTGAATTATTTTCTCTTCAATGGGACCACTAGAATTAATTAACTTAAACAGATAGTAAGTTCCTATGAATTCTAAACTTTTTTAAATTTTTCCTCTGCGTACTGTTACGAATCTAAAAGAAAGACCCACAACCAATTAATTTGGTAAAACTTAACAATTTTATTATCAATGTTATCAATGAAAATGTGGGAGGAACTTACATTATTATGAAGTGAATCCAAACCAATCCTTATCAAGTTCTATGAATTCCAAAAGAATGAAAAGATCCTTATAAAATTCAGAACCGGACATGTAATGATACGACAAGGATCGTGACGTTGTCAAGAAGGCGTTGTTTAGAACTCCTTCGAATAATTCAGAGCAGCTCCAGAATAATATTATAGTCTAAATAATAATCACTTTCTATTTCCACTGAACAATCCAAACAAATGTTTCTCCTCTGGGATAATATATAAATACAACATATAAAGCGTCTGCAGACTTGCGACAGGAACAAAAGAAATAAGAATGACTCCAAAATAGGAATGAATTTGATTGCTCAGCTCTTTCCTCATATACACCTTCTATTGTGACTATACTACTACTCGTTTTGTTGCGAAACAGCTATTCATTTGACACGGCCTAACCAGTTGAAAATTGCTTAATTCTTCTGGAACCGTTTAAACTCCATCAACCAATGGGAAATTAAACCAAGTCGTCATTAAGAATATTATTAGTACTTGTCAACACATATGTAAGCATTTATTTATAGATTCCATGTAACATCTTTTGACGTGAAAGTGCATCTGCAATCAGATTATCTTTTCGCTTAACGTGCCTAATATAAATGTTGTATTCCTGCAATATTAAACTCTATCTCTGCAAAACTCTGGGGGGTTTTTTATTTTGCATTTTGTTAACGAAAGTTAGGGTCTGTTACGACTGAATACAATAATTGGAGAAGGAGCTGAATTATTATTCACTTCAAAGTGTTATAAAGCCAATAAAAAGCAAAGCACTAATTTTCGATAGTGGAATGATTTCACTGGTACCTTTTTAAATTTTCACAGAAATAGCACCCTGGACGATACATACCATTTTTGTCTTCTTGAATCAATACTCCACCAACCCTTATGTCACTTCCATCGAAAAATATTTTAAATATTTGTGTTATGTATATTTAATTTAATTGTTTGTTTGTTAGTTTTAATATTTGTATTCCATTAAATGTTATTGTAATGTAACATTGTATGCTGGACTTGACCTTGTCCAAAATTGAATTCATTTTCACTTGACCTGATTGACCTTGTGATTTTTTGTTTTATTTCATTTATGTAAACAACTAATAATAGCTTCATTATTCTCTACGTGTATAACCTTATTATCAGGATTATTATTCAGGTATACAAGAAGGTTTAAATATATTGATCAGGGTCAGGCTTTTGGAGATTCCTAAGTGAATTTTGTATGCTATTTCGTTGTAAATAAACAAGGCTCATTAGATCATTCTAGAAGGTTATTTTCCATTAGGTAATTGTTGTTTTTAGAAAATGCTAATTTGTGACCTGAGGTCAAGCAGAGACTATATTATCTTGTGACTGTAAGGATTTTACCTTGTGCTTTCACATCTAGCACTTTAAGTTTTATTATGTGGTGACCAGTTTGAGCTGAATTTTATATTCTTCAAATTATTGAATTCAAGTGATCATTTTCTCTGGAAATACAAAAGTACTCTGACAAACTTCTTGGATAAAGACATTCATTGGAATTTATACTGAAGTCAAACCTGGAAAAGTATTTCTGTGATTCAACAAGAGACTGTTGATACATCAGCACTTCGCAGGCTATAACAGACACGTCATCGTCTTCAATTTTGGATCTCTTCAGGACTTGAGCTGAGTTATTCAGGACTTTTTATTACTAGGACTTGTGTCTTTAATTCTTGGATTATCTTAGAATTTAATTCGCAATACCGTAAGTACTTTTTTCTCATTTTTCAGTTTGTATTCTAGCGAAATAAATTATTTGTTAAATTTTACAAAGCTTGTTTACTTCACTCTTTTCTGTTGCTTATTTTAAGAGCATAGTCTCGTAACAGAAAATTGGGGGCTCGTCCAGGATACGAATTTTGCTAAAATATTTCAGAAAACTTTGTTTTTGAAATTTAAATTCCCCTAGTTTCGGAACTTTGTATATCCCAAGTATCATTTCACATTTTAGAAATCTTTAGTGAACTCAGCAAGCTTTTTACAATGTCATCAAAAGTGGAGATCTTTATTTCAAATCCTACCCAGATGCAGTTAGAATCCTTGGAAAAAGATGAATTGATTGCGCTTGCCAGAAATATGATCTCTCTGAGGCAAAAGGTTCTTTAACAAAGCAAGAAATAAAAATATTTTGGTCCAATATTTGGTGGAAAAGAATATTTTGGATAAAAGTGTTTTGGATTTGATTAGTAAGTCTGTATCAGACTCTAACATAAAAGTAAAGGAATTCAAATTAAAATATAAGATGGAATTAGAGTTAAGAAAGCTTGAACTTCAGAAAGATAAAGAGAAAATCAACTGCAAATGCATTTAGATAAAGAGGAAAGAGAGAGGAGAATGCAATTGGAAAAAGAGGAGAAACAAATGCAAATGCAATTAGATAAGGAGGAAAGAGAGAGAGGAAAAAATTATTGGAGAAAGAGGAGAGAGAGAAAAACAGATGCAGTTACAGAAAGAACAAAAACAAATGCAAATGCAATTGAAAAAAGAGGAAAGAGAGAGACATGCAAATGCAAAAAGAAAAGGAAGACAGAGAATTGCAAAGAGAATGAGAGAAGGAAGAAAATAATATCAATTTAGATTAAAACAATTACATGAAATGCATGTCCCCACTTTACATAAAAATTCAAGTTTTTTATGTTACTAAGAATATTAGGTTAGTGCCCCGTTTAACAGAAAAAAGTAGACATATATTTTCCTCATTTTGAAACAATTGCTGAAAATTTGAAATGGCCAAGGGAGCATTGGACTCTATTATTAAAGAGTGTACCTTTTGGCAAAGCCCGAGACATATTTTCATCCCTGTCAGTACGGCAAAGTGCCGAATATGATCTGGTTAAGGAATGGATCTTAAAATATTTTGAGTTAGTCCCTGAGGCTTATCGGCAAAAATTTAGGACCTATAAAAATTAAGCTGGACAAACTCATGTGGAATTTGCAAGAGAAAAAGATCAGTTATTTGATAAGTGGTGCTTAGCCAAGAAAGTTGATCAACATTCCGAAAATCTAAGACAACTCGTATTACTTGTAGATTTCAAGAATTGCGCCCATTGTGACATTAAGACTTATCTTGATGAGCATAGGGTCGAAACCTCGGAAAATGCTGCTTGTACAGCTGACGAGTACTCCTTAGCTCATAAAGCTTCCTTTGTAAGCAAGTCTTCCACTCAGCAGTCTTCTGGTAAAAAAAAAGTATTTCAGACTAATACGAGCCCTTCTAAATTTCAACCAGGCACATCAAGGGAAAAAAACAATTTAATAGCAGATGCACTTTCACGTATAGAAATATATTCTTTCATGTATACTTTGTATCATTCATACAATTTCATCTTATGTTTTTTAGCACATGCATATTTGACAGATAGTAAAATGAAAGCTTTATTGTGTAAATCTTTCTTTTTATTTATGAGGGAAAGTATTATGTACATTTAATTTAATTGTTTGTTTGTTAGTTTTAAAAACTTGTTATTCCATTACATGCTATTGTAATAAAACATTGTATGCTGGACTTGACCTTGTCCAAAACTGAATTCATTTTCTCTTGACCTGATTAACCTTTTATTTTTTGTTTTATTTCATTTATGTAAACAACTAATAATAACTTCATTACTCTATGTGTATGAGATTATTATCAGGATTATTATTCAGGTATACATGAAGGCATAAATATATTGATCAGGGTCAGGCTTTTGGAGATTCCTAAGTGAATTTTGAAGGATATTGTGTTGTAAATAAACAAGCTCATTAGATCATTCTAGAAGGTTATTTTCCATTAGGTAATAGTTGTTTTCAGAAAATGCTAATTTGTGACCTGAGGTCAAGCAGAGAATCTTTTTATCTTTTGACTGTGAGGATTTTACCAGTTGTGCTTTAACATCTAGCACTTTAAATTGTAGTATATATTGACAATTTTGGGCCGAGTTTTATATTCTTCAAATTATTGAATGCAAGCTATTATTTTCACTGGAAATACAAAGGTGCTCTGACAAAATTCTTGGATAAAGACGTTCATTGAAATTTATACTGAATTCAAACCTGGAAAAGTATTTCTGTGATTCAACAAGAGACTGTTGATACATCAGCACTTCGCAGGCTATAACAGACACGTCATCGTCTTCAATTTTGGATCTCTTCAGGACTTGAACTGAGTTATTCAGGACTTTTTATTACTAGGACTTGTGTCTTTAATTCTTGGACTATTTTAGGATCTAATTCGAAATACCCTAAGATCTTTTTATCTCATTTTTCACTTTGTATTCTAGGGAAATAAATTATTTTGTTAAATTTTACAAAGCTTGTTGTCTTCACTCATTTCTGTTACTTATTTTAAGAGCATAGACTCATAACATTTGATTAAGTACTGGACTTGAAGAAAAACTGGTGCACTCTTAAGTATGGGTTTTAATTTATTAAAGCTTCTTGACATTTATGAGAGCAGTAAAACTTTATTTTCTTACTCAACTATTTAGCCAGAGTTTAGGAATTATAGACAATTTGGAAGAAAATATGCGATAATACCCGGTTACACTTAAAAATCGCATCAGTTGTTTAATACTGATAGACACGTGGCGTTCAGAGATAGCCTTAACCTTAACTTCAACGTGTTTAATTTGACCGTGTTCCACAATATGCCCTAAAATTTTAATACAAGAACGTCAAAACTAACTTCAACTTAACTGTCAAATATACATGACGGAGTCGATCAAAGAAAATCCGAATGCTTTCCATTTGATCTTCCATTTCTCCTTGTATATGATGATATCATAGGTGCATGCATCACATCTATCTATACCAAGTGTTATCATTTTCATTAAACGCCGATATGGTGCGTGAGAAATTTTTTATATAAAATGGCATCACTTTATATTAAAAACGTTCTTGTGGAGTTGCAAGTGCCGAAATTTCTTTCGCTCTTTGCATAAGTGGAATCTGCACAAATCTTGTCAAAAATGTCTAACTCGGAAACATAGTTTGCAATTCCTATTATGTCAATGAAGTCATTTATTCCTGGCATTGGAAATGAATGTTTTGGTAACATTTCTTTCTTTTCTCTAGCCAGAACACATAAGAAAGTATTAGTTGGCTTCAGTACAAGGCGAACTCCATTTACTTTTACTTCGTTCGATGAAATAATTCTCTATCAAATATTCAGTTTGCTCTCTCAAACATTCCTGCTTGAGAGGATTAGTCCTGTAAGGAAGCTGTTTCACACGTGTTCAATCTACAATTTCAACACCATAATAGATTTTGTTTCTTCCTGTTGGAACATCAATAAACAAATGCTTAAGTGCTCATGTTCACATAAAGGCTGTTTTAATTCATTCTTTCTAGTGGCTATAGAGGTGAATGTTTATGGGCCATAGTTTTAATAAACTGATCAAACCAAAGACATTACAGTCCGATCATTTAAATCCTCACTGTGAAGGGCATGTAGAACTAAACTGATTAAATGATTAACATACTTCTTGAACATATTCATATGGCAGAGTTGTTTCTGGGCAAGAGACACATAATTATATCAGCAGGCTGAAAACTTCTTTCTTTTATGTTTCTGTAACACATTAACTTCTGAAAGTTCTGTTTAAAATAGTTTTTTTTTCTTTTAATAACTTCAATGGTCCTCTTACTTTACGTCCAAAAACTAGCTAAAAAGTCTAATTGATTCCCTAATAGAAAATGAACACCCTCATCCCAATCTTTTTCAGTGTCAAAACAATATAATCGAATCATCCTTTAAATCTTTCCAGAGTTCCGTGATAGGCGGATAGTTTAAATTGTTGGATATCTAATTGATAAATAGGTTTGAAAATCCCAGGCGGAACATTTTAAATCTTGATCAGACTGGAAAGATTTTGGAAAGTCAAAAGCTTTTCCTCTGGTTCTGATCTCACTATTCCTTAAAGGAATTGCCTTTTGAAATCTTGAGGATTGTAGGTTCCCTACCATTTGACACGTATGAGAAGATATGGAGTATTTAGAACAATCACTTTTAATTGTTGGCCAACAAAAGTAATTCAAGATCTTCTGATATGTCTTATTTACCCTTAAATGATCAGCCAAGGTTTCATAGGCCACACTAAGGATGTCTTGTCTTTACGACTTAGGAACAATAATTTGATAGCTCACTGATCACTCGTCACTAACGGGTACCTTAAGTGGCTTCCATTTTCTAGTAAAGATCCTATTTTTCACAAATTAACAAACTGGTATTTGTGTTGCTTCATTCTCGCTAATAACACTCAGAAACAAAAAGGAGATTACATGTTTTTATTGCTGCTATACAACGAATGATTGTCTTTTGTCACCCTGATGAGAACTGGGAGAATGAGTAGCAAAACGAGGATCAAAGTGATTAATACCTTTTGATTGATCCAACCAGGTGCAAAATTTACCTCTTTATAAACCTGACTAATACATGTGTCAGCTATTGGAATAATATCATGAACAACTTCATTCCCAATAACTCTTTCTGCCAATGTTCTGGTAACTGCACAAGCAGAACATAAATCAAGAATTTCAATCTCAACCAGATGAACCTTTTGATCCAAACAAAATCTGTCAGTTACAAATGGATTAAACACAACCTTATCTTCAGCTAGGTCATTGCCTAGCAGTAAATAAATAATCTCAATGGGCAAAGAAGTCAACGCTCCGACAATCAAGAATCCTGAAACTAAGTCTGATGCCAAATTGACACAATGAAAAGGAACATTAACAAATCCGCAGTCTGCCTCATGAACAGGATCACATTCACACAAAGACTATTTCTCGGGTAAAGGCACAGTACTTGATTTTAAAAGACTGAGAAGCTCCAGTGTCCCTTACTAATATAATAGCGATATGTTTCACAAAATAACAATTAAGTGATATAGAACCTTTCAACATCAGTGATTCGTAATTCTCCATAATGAAATCAGATTGTTATTTTGACCCGGAGAATGTATTTTTCCAATACATGAGCGGAACATTGACATATAATAGCTCTAACTCTGTCTTGCTGCTTATGTTTCACTTTTTTGAAATGTCGTGCCCGTTCTTCTTACAATAAGTGCACGCACGAAGAGATAACAACTTATGATCCGTCTTTTCAGAAGTTTAAAGATTATGCCATATTGAGATTTGTAAGTACGCTATGAGAGACGAAGATGGTGTCTAACGGAAAAAAAACTAACTGCTGAGAGGAGGACTTATTAGCATATGAAACCTTGTGAATCAAAAAATAATCTTTAGCTGTACGAGCAGCATGTTAAAAAGTACCTACCTTTTTCTCATCATGATAAGTCTACAAGTTTCTATGAATTTGATTATTGAACTTTTCAACTCTTCAACTAATACGTGTTTTTTTAATGTCATTATCATATTTATCAACCTCCTTGGCTTAGTACAATCTATCAAATAGCCATTTTTTTTCTCATGTGAACTCGAAACGGGTTTGTCCAGTTTCTCTTGTACTACTCTCAAATATTTATCGATATGCCTCAAGTACCAAGTCATAAATCTTCAATATACATTTCTTAACCGCATCAGATTTAGCACTTGGAAGTACTTACAGTAAAGGATAGACTTCCAGTAAATACTGTTTCGACTCTATGGCCGAGGAAAGAACCAAAGCAGCTTTGTCTAATTAAAAATATAATTTAATTCCGTAAAATACAAATGGAAAAAGTAAATATAATTTACAGTATGGTGAATGAAATTTTAAAGTCCTAAATGTTCTACCAATTTCAAGACTTATCGAGTAATTTGAATGAGTCCTACAGGTATTCCCAATGATGATCAGTAATGTACTATGATAATGGGACGTTCATTTTAAAAATGTCATTAAATTAAACTAACATTATGCAAACAATATACAGAATATAGACATACATAACAGTACACTTTGTATTAATAATGTTCTGTGTTTTCAAGGTCATTGAAAATGTTCAGTACATTTCGAAAGAAGAAGAAAATATTGCTCTACTTCTTTTACTTTAAAGGCGAGATAATAACATAATATTTCAAGCAATATGAAAACCTGAAGTTGGTATTTGGATGCTTTGTGCTTGCCAGATCTAATCTAATTCTTTTAATATAAATTGCATTTCTCTTTATACTTTACTGTCTGAATTTGCATTGCCCTTTCCCCCCTTTGCAATTGAATTTCGCTCACTTCTATTTGTCTTTCTTTTTAAAATTGTATTTTCTCTTAATCCTCCGTATTTGCATTTATTTCTCTTCTTCCTGTTTTTATTTATTTTGGATTTCCATCGTTTTTTAAATTGAAATTTTCTTAACTATATTGTTACTTTAGGTGTTCTAATTGTCATTAGTTTAATTTTATTTCAGATCCAAATACCGACATGGAAATTAAACCCGAAGCACTTTTATAAAAAAGGAATGTTTTCTCCAAAAAGTGGTATTTCAACAGATTTTTATTTCCTATTTCAACAATGATGCTATTGCAAGCTCCAGAAAATTGTCAGTTTCTTAAACAATCTAACCATTACTTTGTTGGGTCAAAAACAAAGTACTCCACTTCTGCTGACAAAAGAAAGATTTCTCAAATATGTGAAACTGAAATACCATAGACGAAGAAAATTTAGAAACAAAGTGAACTTAACTTTCAAAACAAATTAAATTTTCAGTAGCGGTTGGAGCGTCCGCCTCGGATGCGAGAGGTCGCGAGTTCGAAGCCCGGCTGAGTCATACTAAAGACTTTTAAAAAATGGTACAAACAGCTGCCTCGCTTGGCGCTCAGCATTAAGAGGTTAGTGTTAGGACTGGTAGGCCTTTTGTAAGGATAATGTGACTGGGTGGGACATCATGCCACATGTCTGCGGCATGATGCCCCAGTGCTAGACATCACTATAAACTGTCACACTGCAGACATCGTAGGGATATGACTGAAAAAGTGTTACAGCTACGTTAAAAATCTAAAGCACACACACACTGTATTTTATCGTTTACACCTTTCTTTCATTACTCTGTTATTGTAAATCACTCTAACCTTTTATTGATTTATTGGCTACTTCCATATTGCTATATATGATCTGGGATTTTCACTTCTCTCATCGTTTGCAATGCTTGTATATCAGCAGACAGGGTACTAAGCTTCTATGTAAACAAGTAATGTACATTTTATACCTGCCATTTACTACTGTTATCTTACTAATGGCAAGATTCTACATGCTAGACTTAGCACATTATATCTTACTCAACATGCTGTATCTTAATCCTTAATTACAGTTTTCCATTACATAGCTCGTGACGACATTTTCCACTCGAATATGGTTTGAAATCGAGTCTTCTTTAAAGCTATTCATCCAACATTTATCGCTAAAATTGGTATTCATTTCCAAAACGGTAAAAACAGAACGTGTAAAGTATTTATATTTGTTTGTAATCTATTTGTTAATCAATCTCCTTTCAACTCCACATTTAATTAATTTAATTAATCAAGTGGAATAACTTTATTTAATAAAGATGTTATTCCTAGTATTAATATATAGGACTCCGATATTTAAAGTGATGCAAAGGTTGCAAGGGTGTTTTATATTTTGTTGATTTAGTTTAAAACCATTTTATCCAACTACATTTCGGATAAATGTTTACCAGTTATCTTTTTTTTTTAGTTCTGTTTGCGATCTTTTGAATCCCTGCTTGTCTTTTTCTTTATGTAAGAAGGTTGTATCCTCTTCAAAGTAACAAAGAAAAGAGTGAAGCCAACAAGCTTTGTAAAATTTAACAGATAATTTATTTCCCTGGAAAATAAGGTGAAAATATGAAAAATGAAGTACGGTTTGTCAATCTAATCCAAAAATTAATCATAGAATTTCAAACTAACAAACAAATAATTAAATTACATATACGTAACACTTCCCCATAAAGAAAAAGACAGATTTATGTAATAAAGCTTTCTTTTTACCATATGTTAATTACACATGAGGTAAAGAAATTACATAAGAAGAACTCTTATGAATTGTACAAAGTATACATGAAATAATCTCTATACAAGGGAAATTGCATCTGCTATTAAATTGTATTTTCCTTCCATGTGTCTGATTTCAATACCATATTCGTGTAACAAAAGAATCCATCTTCATAATCTTTGATTTTTGTTTTTCATCTTGTCGATGAAAGAAAGAGGGTTGTGATCACTAAACAAAACAACAGGAGAAGGAGCTGAACTAATGTAAACTTCAAAATACTGTAATACCAATATTAAAGTCAAACATTCCTTCTCGATTGTTGAGTAATTCCTTTGGTGTTTATTTAATTTCTTAGAAAAATAACACCATTTGTATCTTCTTGAATCAATACTGCTCCAACCTCAACATTACGTGCATCAACAGAGTTTAAATGATTGACTAAAATTTGGAGCTGTAAGAACTGGTGCACTTTCAAGTATGGCCTTTAACTTCTCAAAAGACTTCTGACATTTCTCAGTCTAAAGAAACTTGTTTTTCTTGCTCAATAAATTCGACAAGGGTTCAGCAATATTAGAAAAATTAGAACAAAATTTTCGATAGTATCCAGCCATATCCAAAAATCGCATCAGTTGCTTTTTACTGACAGGCACAGGAAATTCAGAGATAGCCTTGACCTTAGCATCTATAAGTTTAACTTGTCCATGTCCCACAATATGTCCTAGAAAAGTTACACAAGCACGGCAGAACTCACTTTTGGATAAATTGATTGTTAAACTTGCATCACTGAGTCTGTCAAAGAATTTCCGAATCGTGGCTAGATGTTCTTTCCAGGTGTTGTTGTAGATAATGCCATCATCGATGTAAGCATCACAATTATCTCGACCAGAGGTAATCATACTCATCAAACGTTGAAAGGTACTTGGCGAACCCTTTATCCCGAACGGAATCACTTTGTATTGATAAAGTCCGTCTGGAGTCACAAATGCCGAAATTTCCTTTGCCCTTTCCGTTAGTGGAATTTGCCAAAATCCTTTCAGAAGGTCAAATTTGGTGACATACTTGCCATTTCCAATTTTATCATACCATCATCGATTCTTGGTAATGGAAAGGAATCTGTTTTAGTCACACTGTTCACCTTCCTATAATCAGTGCACATACGGAAAGTTTTATCCGGTTTCTGATCAAGTATACATGGTAAACTCCAATCACTTTTAGTGTGCTCTATGAAATCATTCTCCAGCAAATACTGAATTTCCTTTTCAAATTATTCCTGTCTGAGAGGGTTCATCCTGCATGAATGTTGTTTCACAGGTTTTAAATTTACAATTTCAACGTCATGAAAAATTTTGTTTGTCCTTGTAGGAACATCTGGAAACAGTGCTCGTATTCAAATAATATCTGTTTAAGTTCATTCCGTTCTTGTTGCAAATGTGAAAGTTTCTGGTCCAGATTTTGTATAATTTCTGAATTCCAAAGTTTTGTCGCTCCAAATCAGTAGAGTTCGATTGAATTCCTTCACTTGAATCCTCAGTGAGTGGGACAGGTACAACTAAATTAACTGCATAATTTTCCTGGCTATCTCTCTCAACATGCTCCTTTAACATGTTAATGTGGCAAAGTTGTTTTTGGTTTCGCCTCCCAGGAGTATTTATGATGTAATTTAAATCATTTACTTTCTTTTCAACCGTGTACGGAACATAATACCTGGCCTGAAGAGGATTTTGTGGTATGGGCAAGAGAGCCAGAACTCTATCACCAGGCTGAAAACTCCTATTCCTTGAGTTTTTGTAATATCTTGATTTCAGTTTTTACTGAGTAGAGTGCAGATTCGCTCTTGCGACCTCACAAGCCTTTGACAACTTCTACTTAAAACCGGAAACATAATCAAGAAGATTCATCTCAGTATCTTCATTAGAAAGAAGTTTCTCTTTAAACAACTTCAATGGTCGACGAACAGTATGTCCGAGAACTAGTTCAAAGGGAATGAATCCTAAAGATTCTTGAGCTGACTCCCTAACAGCAAACAAAAATACATGAATGCCTTCATCCCAATCTTTACCCGTATCAAAACAATATGATCGAATCATATTTTTCAAAGTCTAATAAAATCTTTCTAAAGCCCCTTGGCTCTCAGGGTGATAGGCAGAAGAATTAAATTGTTGAATGCCTAATTCGTGCATAACTTGCTGGAAATTTCTAGACATAAAATTTGTACCTTGTTCCGATTGGATAGATTTCGGAAGGCCAAATTGAGTATAAAAAAAACTTGATCAAAGCTTTTACTATTGTTTTAGTTTTAATATTCCTCAAAGGACTTGCCTCATAATGGTCAACAAATATTGCTTACCTGACTTGGTCTTAGGTAAGGGACCAACACAATCTACCATTATTCTGCTAAATTGTTGTTCAAATTCAGGAATAGGTTGCAGATGAGCCTTATGTATCTTCTGATTGGGTTTTCCTACCATTTGACAAGTATGACAAGATCTACAGTATTTACAAACATCACTTTTGATTTTTGGCCAATAAAAGCGATTCAAGATCTTGTGATAAGTCTTATTAATCCCTAAATGACCAGCCAGAGGAGTTTCATGAACCAGACTAAGCATTTCCTGTCTATAAGATTTAGGAACTACGATTTGATAATTGACTGACCATTCATCACCAGCATGTACCTCGGGAGGTCTCCATTTTCTCATAAGAATTCCATTTTTAATGAAATAACAGACAGCTACTTCAGTTGCATCAGTTTCACTAATGGCCCTCTGAAACAAACAGGAGATCTCAGGATCTTTTCTCTGTTCGACGACAAGTGATTGTCGTTTCTCACCTTGATTAGGAAAAAGAGAATGAGTAGTTAAAAGAGGATCACTGTGATGAATACCTTTTGATTGATCCAAACAAGGATTGAAAGTGACCTCATCAAAAGCCTGACCAATACATGTGACAGCTAAAGGAATACTTTCCTTATCAGAGTCATTCTCAAGAACTTGCTTTGCCATAGCTCTATTAACTGGACAAGCTGAATATATATCGGGCAATTTTTTTCAATAGGATCAACTTTCTGATCCAAAGAAGGCTTGTCAGTTACAAATGGATTAACCACAACTTTGTCTCCAGCTAGGTCATTGCCTAGTAACAAATGAATGCCCTCAATTGGTAAAGAACACACTATTCCGACTGTCACAGGTCCTGAAACTAAGTCTGATGACAAATTTACAGAATGGAGAGGAACATTAACAAAGCCGCACTCTACTCCCTGAATAAGAACTCTCATTAGAAGAAGACTTCTCAGAAAAAAAGCAAAGTACATAATAATAAAAGACTCTGAGGAGTTCCTGTGTCCCTTAAAATTTTAATAGGAATAGGATTGGCCAAATCACCCGAGAGTGACATAGAACCCTTCGACATGAATGGTTCATAATTCTCCATAATAAAATCAGACTGGGATTTATTAGACCCAACTAATGTATTGCTTTCAATACATGACCGCGACCTTGACCTCTTAGAAAAAAGAGCATTTGGGATAAGTCTGTCTTGATTCTGATGCTTATATTTCAATTTGAAGCAATCAGAAATAACGTGTCCTTTCTTCTTACAATAGGTACACGTAGGAAGAGACAAGGATTTTGAATCAAGCTTATCAGAAGCTTAATTTTTAAAAGTTGTGCCAGATTGAGTTTTAGAAGGAGTCGTATTACGCTGAAATACTTTTCTGCCAGCAGACTGCTGAGTGGAAAACTTGCCTACAAAAGGAACTTTATGAGTTAAGAAATACTCGTCAGCAGCAAGAGCAGCATTTTCCAAGGTTTCGATCTTATGCTCGTCAAGATAAGTCTTAATGTCACTATGGACACAGTTTTTTAACTCTTCAAGTAATACAAGTTGTTTGAGATTTTCGTAATCTTGTGCAACTTTCTTGGCTAAGCACCATCTATCAAATAACTGCTCTTTTTCCCTTGCAAATTCAACATAGGTCAATCAGGTTTCTTTTTTATAGTTTCTGAATTTTTGACGATAAGCCTCATGGATTAACTCATAACCCTTTAAGATGCATTCCTTAACTGGATCATAGTCAGCACTTTGCTGTACTGACAATGATATTTCGGGCTTTGCCAAAACGTACACACTGCAATAATGAGTCCAATGCTCCCTTGGCCATTTCAAATTTTCAGCAACTTTTTCAAAATAAGGAAAATATTTGTCTACTTCTTTTTCTTTAAAACGTGGTACTAACCTAAAATTCTTTGTAATGTCAAAACTTGAATTTGTATGTGAAGTGGAAATGTGCATTTCGCTTGCCAGCTCCATTTCTTTTATTCTAATTTGAAATTCTCTTTCATCCTTCTCTCTTTGTATTTGCATCTCTCTCTCTCTCTTTCTCTCTCTCTCTCTCTCTCTCTCTCTCTCTCTCTCTCTCTCTCTCTCTCTCTCTCTCTCTCTCCTCTTTCTCAAATTGGTAACTGCATTTGTTTCTCCTCTATCTTTCTCAAGTTCCAACTTCCTTAACTCTAATTCCATCTTGTATTTTAATTTTATTTCTTTTACTTTTATGTCAGAGTCTGATACAGACATACTGATCGAAACCAAAACACTTTTATCAAAAACATTCTTTTCTGCCAAATACAAGATCAAAATGTTTATTATTTCTTGCTTTGCTATAGAAGCTTTTGCTTCAGAAAGATCGTATTTTCTAGAAAGTTCCAGCAATTCATTTTTTTTTTCAAACTATAAAACGGCTCCTTAGCAGCATTTGAAAAAAAGTTTCCCCTTTTGATGACATTGTGAGAAAGCGTGTTGATTCCACTAAAAATTTCAAACAAAATGTGAAATAGTACATGGGATTTAAAATATTCTAAAAACCGGGGGAATTAAAATTTCAGAAAACAATTTTCTGAAATATTTTAGCCAAAATTCAAATATCCCAAGGGCGAGCGCCCAATTTTCTTTGTTACGTGTCTAGGCTCGTACAAAGTAACAAAGAAAAGAGTGAAGCCATCAAACTTTGTCAAATTTAACAGACAATTTATTTCCCTAGAAAACAAGGTAAAATATGTAAAATAACACGGTTTGTGAATCTAATCCAAAAATTAATCATAGAATTTAAAAATATAAGTCCTATCACTAAAAGGTTCTAAATGAATCAAATTTCGAATCCCGATGAAGTCCCAAGATGGACGGCGATGAATTCTTCTATAATCTCTTTTGTGTTGACGTGTCCAAGAATCATAATCCGGCATTAGAATTCCGAATAATTTCCAATAAATGTCTTTGTCCAAGAATTTGAATGAACACAAGCAAGGTCTCCAGGGAAAAAAGTTTATTTTAAATAGAAACTCAATTCAAAACTGACAACAACAAGAAAAATACCTTTGAGCTCTGAATGTGTGAAATTACGACTGAATTAAATCTATAACTACAGGGGTTAATAAGCCCAAATAATACGTAGTTTTGACACTCGTGATGGGTCATGTTATCACTCAGCTACAAGTCTAGTATCACTTAGACTAGCTCGTGATGGGTCACGTGCTCACTTACTTTGCCGCGGCGCAGAAACATTATATGTCAGTTATTACGTATGCCAGATACGACCTTGACTTTAATCAGTGATTTCTTCACTGAGAATGAATTGAAAAGAAAATAAGAAAAGGTTGTTTACATTTCTGAATCAAGGTCGGGAACTAGGTCAGCTAAAAATACAATGTTGCAATTATGACTTGTTTACTGTGAGAATAAGAAAAACAGTCAGAACTGAACTGAATTTATAAAAAAAAAAAATCAACTCCTGTAGACAAAATTATCATTACAATAACATGTAATGCAATAAAATAAAATAAAAAAATTAAGACTAACAAACAAATAATTAAATTACATATACGTAACACTTGTCAAAAAATTAATTCCCTATCAAGTTAATTTTTATCAAATTTTATAGCAAAGAATTCAAGATTTGATTCTGCTGAACTTTGACAATGTTTTTGACGATGAATGTTATTTTGATCATGATGAAACAATAAATGAAACTCCCATTACAGAAATTGTTTTAAAGAACATTTATCTAATGCGGAATTTGAAACTCCTTCTGGAAATTTTAACATAAAATGCACTAGTAGTTGATGAAAACAATACTGCTATGAAACGTTTTTTGAGATAGTTGAAAGATAATATATGTAATCAAACCAAATTTAGTTAATATGGAAAAAAATTATAATTCAAGATATACGTAATAATAAAAATATGTTATTACAATGACAGCACCTAACTATAAGAAAAGAGGTGGAAGTACTTCATTAGATTTATTATGTTGGAAAACAAAGATGCAAGTAGCAGATATCTACCTCATTCTGAATCATTGCAACACCCTAATGTACAGAGAAGCAAATTTTGTGCATAGCCAACTAATATTGATGAGGAAATGGAAACAAATACATTTAAAACAAATGATTTCTTACAACCAACAGTAAAAAACAAACAAATGCTAATTTTTTTATTAAAAATGTTTGGTAGAAGAAGATAAGATGATAAAACCAAATAACATAATTGCATTAAAATATAAAATATTGATTCAGAAAAAATTAAAAGACTAGACGAAGATTCAACAAGATAATATTTAATCAAATCTTTTTAGAAAAAGAAAAAGAATGAATGATGCATTAGAACGCTGTGCACGTAGTTAAGTAAAACAATACAGTAATGACATTTGACGTTTGAAATGTAGCAAAGAGACTGAGGACATTGCAAGAAATATCACCAAATTTATAGCTGCAACTAATACTGATAAATTGCACGAGATTTTGCTGAAGATTCCAAGCTAAGTACCACCGATAACTGGATATATAGCAAAATACCTTTAGAAACATATTAATAACATCGAGTAACTAAAATAGTTACGAATAGTTGGAAAATTTGAAACAACTGTTAAAGAAAATGATGTAAATAGTGGTACTGTTACACAGATATTCGTATGATAGCAGCAAATTATAGCAGATTTTAAAAACAGCTTTTAATGTGTTATGCAGGCAGAAGTGGTGTGTCATTCGTTGATAAACTTAAAAGCGGTATTAAGGTGTAAATGTAGTAATACTACTTGATATCATTGGTAGTGTGTAATTATATTATCCTGAAAAGTTATTTAAGTATTGGTTGATAATCTCAATTTGCTAATTCGTGCATGAATTGTCCAATAGTTTCATTTTTGGTAAGCAAATAAAAAAAGCAAAAAAAGGAGAAACAGGTCTCAGGAAAAGTTTAACGAGGTATGAAGCTCAAAAGGTTTGATATCCTTGTTCGTGTAAGAAATCAATTTCAAAAACAACTTTTTTACTGTGTCTTGTACAGAAAAAACAGACTTCATTCATGGTTTATTTTGTACTTGATTACCTAAATGGCGTATTACATGAGATACAATTATCTGATTTAGCCATTATATTGATTCGTCTGTTACTCCGTTACTGTCATGTGCGAAAAATAAGGTATATTAATTCTTCTGGTGCTGCTTGTAAGTTACATTTCTAATGACTGTATTGTATCTTAAAATTCTCCATTCTATCGTTTGTCTACTTGTCTCATCACCATACCTTTCTCTCACTATGTTTTGCAATAGGTGTTGTGGTCATTAATAAGGAACTAAATTCTTGCCTGTAAAATATCTCCAATCATGATATTTTAAATATAACATTATTAAATATTGTAATAAATTCTGTTAGGTCTATATTATTGTTAGTTGGATTAAGAGTTTGTTCTTCATGCAGTGATACTGTGCATTTAGACAGTTTTCTTAAATGAAAGGATATGTTAAAAAGTTCTGTTCTTTTATCTGATACATGCCAATAACATACTCCCCATACTGATGTTATCATTCAAACAGACAATTTTCGTTAATTTTACCCAAATTTCATATCACGATATATTGTGTCTATTCTCTGAAATATTAAAATGTTTCTATCGGAAGCGTATAAGTAGTTTGCGGTAAAACCAAATAAGGTCAAAAGCTTCTAAAAGTTTCTAAATCTAAAATCCACTTTTTTATTTATTATATTTTATTGGAGCTAGATGCACTGACTGTTTCTGTTATATTAAAACTTCAAAAAAATTAAAAATGATAAAGTACAAGCGGTTACTGTTATACATTTTCGTTACAAGGGCATGATTTCATTAGCTAATACTTTACAATTTTCTTTTATCTTATGACGTAGCATTCGTTATGATTCTGAGTTTTGATTTGAAATTACTAACTGGACTTGGTCTGTTTTACTGGATAATACGGAGGCACTTGTATGGCATAGAAAACAGTTCCTTGATGTTTTACTTTGAGGGAAATTGACTTATTGACTTCTGATTTTCTTTTTGTTTTAATGCTATTTTCGTTTCTTTTGGAAGATTGGTGATCCAAGCGTCGCTTGTCTTTTTCTCCAATGTAGGAGCTCTACTCTACCAGGCTAGAGATGGGAAATTTGTTTTTGTTCTTAGGTATTTTTTTAACTAATTTTTAGAATTGGTGATTAATGGGTTTTTTATTATTTGAAATTACTGAATAGGAAAATAAGTGGCGTTGGTCCCTCTTTTATCCAGTAAAAATTTTTGCATTATGAAATCGGTAGAGCAGAGCGCTTCAGCATCTTTAACACCGTGGGTTACATTGATCAAACATTAAAGAAAAGTTCCTGGGCCATGCGCGATATGTATTATAGAAATTATATAATAATTTTAGATCTGATATTTTATATCAGCACAGGCCCCAAAATAATTTATCAACGGGCCTGTAGTTGGACCAATATGGGGTAGAATATTTGTGTTTACAAATAAGAAAGAAATGATAGTGGTATGTTGCATATATATATATATATATATATATATATATATATATATATATATATATATATATATATATATATATATATATATATATATATCTGTTTGTGTGTGTGTGTGTGCGTAGAGGGAGAGAGAGGGGAGAGAAGGTTATCCTTTCCTAGATTATAATCCTACGATCAGTTTCACATTAATCAGGAACCTGACCTGAGCGAGTGAAGGTTCTAATGTACTTATGTACTAACATGATATCACCACTGTAGAATCACGGTTCTAAATCCAAAAGATTTTACTTCAAGATAAATTCCAATCTAGTAAAATATCACAAAATTCCTTGAATAATTTCACATAATCTGACAAGTACTGTCTGTTTTAGAATAAATGTTTCCACTCTGCTAGTCCTGCAAATTATAAATAAATCACAATTTCATCTTTCTCTTACAACACTGGCAAATGAACTGAAGAATGAGATGATGCGTATTTAATTCCTCCACGACATACGCATCGAATCAACAAAATCTGAATCACTAAAAGGATTCTAAGACTTTTAAATCATTTTATTGTGAAATACTTATCCGTCATGTTCTAACCTCCTGTAATTATTGGGCCAATCCACAGTTAGGGCGTGCATGATATCCCTACAGGACGGATATACACATACTATCATGCTATGTATTCATGAACTACATTTGAATAATGCGTGGCGCACTTTCACCTAAATAGCCGTTGACTTGGTCTTGGTAAGATGCCTTTATTTATGCATGAAATTCTAGACCTATTCTGCATGTTCTTTTCCTATAACACAAGCTAGCCCCGGAATTTAGAGAATTAAACTGCAAACCTCATAAAGCCAAATGACTTAAATAAAATTTGTTATCAATTAATATTTCATCTTTATAGAGAAGAAAGATTTATGAAATAAGCCTTTCTTCCATCTAGGATTAAAAATACATGTAATTAATATTGCACAAGAATATGAATGATTAAATTGTGTATACAATCCAATTCAATACTGTATTTCTATGCAAGTGAAAGTGCGTCTGTAACCCAATTTTCTTTTTCCTGATGTGCTTTACACTGATGTTATATGTTTGTAACATCAGACTCCACCGTAGTAATCTTTGATTCTTGTTCTTCATGTTATTAATGAAGGTAAGTGGGTTGTGATCGCTAAAGACAACAACTGGAGAAGGAGCTGCACTAACATATACCTCAAAGTGTTGCACGGCCATCATCAATGCCAAACACTCTTTTTTTATCGTGAGATAATTTCTCTAGTGCTTATTCAATTTCCTTGAGGAATAGTACACTGGATGATCCATGCCATTGCTGTCTTCTTTAACAGTACTGCACCAACCCCACGTCACTTGCATCTACAGACATTTTAAATGATTTATTGAAATCTGTAGCTGAAAGTAAAACTTGGTTTTCGTACTTAACAATTGGCCAGGGGTACAGTAATCTTGTAAAAATTATAGCAAAATTTCCTATTGCATCCAGCTATACCCAAAAATCGCATAAGTTGCTTCTTACTGAGAGGGACAGAGAGCTCAGAAATAGCCTTAACCTTAACTTTGATATCTTTTATTTCACCATGTCTCTCAACATGTCCTAAAATGTAACACAAGAAAGGCAAAAGTAATTTTTACTCAAGTTGATTCTCAGTTTTGCTTCAATGAACCTTGTGAAAAACTTCGGATGGTTTCCATGCGGTCCTTTCAAGTGTCGTTGCAGATGATGACGTCATCGATGTAAGCTTTACAATTTCCAATGACGGATGTTATTAGATTCATCAAACGGGAAAGAACATGGGGAACACTTCATTCCAAATGACATGACTTTGTTTTGGTAAAGTCCATCTGAAATCACGGATGCTGAAATTTCCTTTGCTCTCTCAGTAAGTGGAATTTGCCAGAATCCCTTCAAAAGGTCAAACTTGTGACGTATTTGGTACTTCCACTCCTGTCAATCGATCCTAGGAATTAGAAATGAACATGTTTTAGTGATACTCTTTACTTTTCTGTAATCAGCACGCGTAATGAAAGTCTTATCTGGTTTCGGCACTTGAATACAAGGATAACTCCAGACGCATTTACTTGGTTCGATGAAGTCATTCTCCAGCAAATACGGAACATCATTTTTAGATAGTCCTGTTTGAAAAGATTCATCCTATTAAGTATGTTGCTTTACAGGCGTTGACTACACTATTTCACTGTCGAGAAAGACCATATTTGTTCGTGTTTGAATATCTGGAAACAAGTGTTAATATTCTTTTAGTAGCTGTTTCAATTCGTTCTCCTGTGGCAGCAGATGCGAAAGTTTCTGGTCCAGATTGTCTGAAATTTCCGAAAAGCCAAAATTAATCACTTCAAAATACGTCACCACTATTGCATATTACATCTTTTTATAAATCCTCAATGTGAGTGGGACTGTTAAATTAATTGAACAATTTGCATGGCTATCTCTGTCAAGGAACTCCCAAATTAACATATTGCAATGACAAACTAATCTTATTTTGACACCCAGGAGTATGGATAGGACATTGTATTTTAAGTCGCACACTGTCTTCCTAACATTATAAGGACCAAAATACAAACTCTGAAGAGATTCTGGAACCGATTACTTAACAGGAAACAATAACAAGTGAACACCTTTGTCTTTAATGTTTCTTGAATCTCTTTGAAGGCCAAAATGTGTAAAAAAAAATTCCTTACCAAAGCTTAAACTAAGGTCATAGTTTTAATATTCCTCAAAGCAATGGCTTCAAGAAAATTTGTGGACCCACACATAATTGTCAGGAAGTAGTGGTTGCCTAACTCGGTCTTGGATAAACGGCCGAAACAATCTGCGATTATTTTACCAAATTTATTCGTCAAGTACAGAAACAGGTGACAGATAAACTTTGGGTATCTTCTGAATGGGCTTTCCTTTTTCTCTTACAAAACTGACAAATGAACTGAAGAATGACACGGTGCATATTTAATTCCCTTATGTAGCCACGACAGACGCATCGAATCAACGAAATCTGAATCACTATGAAGATATTCAAATATTTAAATCATTGACCTGACCTTTGCAATTAGTCTTTATTTATGCATGAAATTCTACACTTACGGTAATGCTTTTTATGTAACCCAAGCCAGTCACTGAATGTAAAGAATTAAAATATAAATACATCATAAACCCAAACTATATAACAAATTAATATTTGATAAAGACATCCGTAATAAGTGAGCAATAGAGAAGGGGGGGGGGGTGATTAACAATATTTCGGAGAGAGAGAGAGAGAGAGAGAGAGAGAGAGAGAGAGAGAGAGATTTAAACAAATTAAACCACATATAAACTAACATTTTGTGTTATATTGTCCCAATAAAATTGTCTTATCTTACATCACCAAAACTTCAAATCCATAGGAAACCTATTGCATTTTTGTACTTGTAATTTTCCAAGATTGAATTGGAGACATACTTTATAAAAAATCATCCTAAGGTTCACACAAAAAGTTACATCTAAACATTCCTTGGTGTTCTTTCACAGGAAATTAGCATAATTGTCATTAGTCACAAATCCAATCCATATCAATAGCATGATAATTAGGAGAACTCGAGGGGCAGTGTGAAATCATTCCTGTACTTAGTGTGGTTAATCTTATGTACAACGATCGTTTTACCATTGGGGGGGGGGGGATTGGGGGCTCTAATTATAATTATTGTACGTACCCAAGTAACATTTAACTTTTCTTTCCATAATTGAACGTGCAAAACGAATAAAATGAAACTAATGCAAATAATACATAGCAGACTAAAGATTACAGAAAATCCTTTCCTTAAAAACACCTTCGAAAGAGGCATGTCTGTAAGGAAAAGAATTTTCAGATTACATTTTGCTTTCCTATAAATTCCAATTACTGTTTACTTTTGCTTTAACGGAAACTTGTATTATGCGCACAGTGAATACCCACTTAATCCCAGTAACTGGCAAATGAATTGTAATTACTAGATATTAGCTAAAAAATAAACAATCTCTGAAACAGTTACCTGTATTAAGTATAATTTGATAAAACAATGTGGATATGTTTCATTGTCATATGATGGGCAAATTGTATTGCTTATTTCATTGACAACTGAAATTGACCATATTTAAATTTATTCTAATCACATCGCATATTTCAATATTCAATAGTTTATTTGTTTGTTGGGTGGTTGTAATGGTGGACTTTTGTTTTGTTTATGAAAAACCATGCAGAATTGGTCATCGTCTTATTCGTATGAAAGGAAATCAATATCAGAAATAAGGCCCCATGGACTAATGTATCTAGTTTAGAATTAACTTTCACCTGCACATTACTCAAAAATTGTGGCATCAAATTTCCGCAATATGCAGTTTTATATTTGTTAAACTGATTGTTGTTGGACGTGTAAAGATCAATCTGCATTTAATCGTTGCAGCTGGACCTAATGCCATCAAGTTGGTACCAAACATTACAATGGTCCAGGAATATTCTGGGTTAAATGTGTCCTGCCTCGCAGACTGTTATCCAATTTGCTCCTGGAAATGGACAAACTTGAATTTGTCCTTGGGGCACGATAAAATCATCTCAACAGAAAACAAATTACATATTAAGAATATTACACGACGGGATGCTGGGACGTACTCATGCAAAGTTCAGAATACAGTCACTGGCATATCACTTGAAAACTTTACATCGATAACAATCCTGTGTGAGTATAATAATGATAATGCTGCCATAATCATCATCATCATCATCATCATCATCATCATCATCATCATCATCTATAATAACAATATTGTACATGCAGATCAATACATATAATCAGGAGGTATACTTTTTACATAAATGGTTTATGGAGATTTGATTTAGATCACAAGTCACGATACGATTTGCAGATAAACTCCTTTTTCTGCGGTAGCTACATATTCGCATCTCTTTTCATGCATCAAATTCCTATTGGATGAAGATATTTATGTTGCATTTAGGAAACCAAAGTAAAAAATAACTGTTATAAAGAAAGACAACTAGTACACAATTTCATTCTCAAAATTTAACTTTGTACTATATTAATCTTGCACCAGGGAACAAATTTCCAGTTTTCACATTCATTATCTGTTATGTAATTATTATTATTATTATTATTATTATTATTATTATTATTATTATTTACAAAAGCAGTACATTTCATTCAGAAAGAACTATAACTTAAATATAGCAGCATATCTTTGTGCAGATACAAATATCATTTTCGATTATGCCGTAGTACATTTTCCGGTAATACAATGCATGTTTCTGTTTTAGACTGGACATCAATCACTCTTTTATATCTCTTTTAGATGGCCCTGACGTCATTTCCTTTAATTCATCAGACATAATTATTGAATTGATTGAAAAGAATTCCATAACAATAACATGCTCAGCCGATTGCTTCCCACCATGTCAAATATGCTGGACGGAAACACGCTCGCAAGTTCTGATACCTGGTACTGAACTCAAGCTCGTTAATGTAAACAGGAATTCGAACTACACATGTCAAGCGACGAATGCACAAAAGGACAACGCCGCGATTTCAGATACTATTTATGTAATCGTGAAATCAGGTATGGAACATGTCTGTATCTGCTATCCTTATTTAGCATCAGTCTAGACTTTTTCACTGTGCTATTCTATGCCCGAAAGATATGGTCCATTCTATTATCCCAGAGACATCATACATTTTATTACTATGGAGTAATTGATCTTCTTTTACATATAATATCTCCTCGAATTCTCAAGAACATATGGAGTGCTGCATAGATTTCTTTGTATATAAATTCAGCTGTCATGAAAAATCTTGCATTTCATGGTTCCTCCGTATTTATATTTTATTCGTGCTGACTAAATAAGCAAAACATATTTGAAGTTTTGATTTACATATATTGTCTCTTCACTTTCATTCTTCTATTTTATATATACAAGTATTTTAAGAAATGTATCAGTGATTTATGGACAGATAGAATTGTTTATTAGTATTAATAAAAAATAAATGTGATATTTTGATAAACAGAAAAGGTATATAAAATATGTGCAGTGATGTTTAAATTGCAAGATTTATGTCTAATCCAATTGTTTATTTCTTTTTGCAATAAACAATGCGTGAACTAAGTCCATTTACAGTCAACTATATTCTGACGTTTCAATTTATAAAGAAGTTTTTCTTGGGGCGGGAATCACGCAAAACTCTTAAATTTTACGAATTTTGGACAGGCACTAATCCGCAAGGTGTGCTTATTCGTTCCCTTGTGTTTTATATCAGTCAATGATTGAAAATAAAAACCTTTTCATCGCGATAATAAGGGTTTCTCAGCTCGAACTCAGTAAAGTATTGCATATTAGTAATTTCTAAATATGCATTTTAAGGTCATTCGATATAATTCAAAGAAGTCTTAATAACTCTATTGGAGCTCTAAAGGGATATAATGTGAATTTTCAAGAATTGAATTTCTGACATTTTGCGTATAAGATAGGTGATTCAATTCCGAATTACCTGACTAGCATATAAATCATTTCAACAACTGAACGTTCTGTACTTTGCGATTTAATGTGATAGATTCGTAGAGTATCTTAATCGAGATCACCGATCTCAAAACCAAAACACAGATTTGGTTTTATCTATGCCATGCTATCTTATTTGCCCAGTGACAGTTCTATATGTATACAAATTTAATGAAGGACATCACAGGCGACCGCAAACATTGTGAAAGTGAAATTATTTTCAGCAGAAATGCCATGTTTTAAATTATCGATAAGTTTTCTTTGCTTTCCTTAAAGATGTTGAGCTCTAAAATGAATGTTCATAGGAAATAATACAGCACTTATCGTCATGAGATTTTTCACGTACCTTTGAATTAACTCATTTCAATCTTTCCAGTATTTAAAACAGTTTTTGAGCTAGTGGTTGATGTTGGCAGTGATTCAAAATACAATTTATCAATGATTATTATGAATATTAGGATGTTAGGAAATGTTATGTATTATTTTATCGTTGAATGCTATGTACATCTGCAGGCACGTTAAGTAGGTAACTATTGAAAGTGGTGTGTATCACTTCTCAGTTGTTAAATGTATATTTTAAGTGCTTCCTCTTCGGTATCCTACAATCTAAAGTGGAGTACTGTGATAAGGCAATTTTATATTGCAATATTTTTGATAAATATTGTAACATTTTAATGTACC
>JAECUM010052597.1:0-10675 GCA_016617855.1 Megalonaias nervosa
CGTGGCTGAGTGGTCTAAAGCGCTCACCGTTCCGGATCACTGCCATCTCACCTCTGTCTGCGTGGGTTCGAGTCTCAGGCTCGGCAAACGTGGGTACGTGAGAAAGCTTACCAGTAGCAGAACACGTGTTTGAAGCGTTTCAAAGTATGGCTTGAGAAAATAAACTACGTAATATTGCTATGATATTTTACAATTATGAGTGTCTGAGATTTCTTTACAGTTAAACTGTAACTCTTCGAAGAAACAATTTGCTTCGTTTTCACGACATTCAGGTCGTACGTGCATATCACAAGCTGTGGTCATATATGAACCGGCATTAAAACATTTATAAGGGTCTGTGAATGTTTTAGCACGACTTTTGTACGCTGGTACCCGATTAATTAATATTCATTGAATATCTGGAGTTATTTAAACAGTTTGTAATTGACATATACTTTCATACAGGTATAGGTGGGCCTGTTCCCGCCGTCAATCTGGTCCTCGATTCCCAGGTCACGGGTAGTTACAGATGCATTGCTGTAATTTTCTGAGATAACTTTCTGTTGATGGAAGGCACATGTGGTCGATTTCGGGTCCTTACTGCATCTGTAGAAAATTCATAGAATTTTCTCAAAAATTCGTAATTAACCCTGTTACGGTTATAGATTATTATGTCCTATCATTAGCTTTAGTCCAAAGCAGCTTGAGAAAAAGACGTGCGCAATACGACATGATGGCCGGGTCATTTTGAGGTGTTCTCGGGCAAAGTTAACTTTAATTATTCCCGTGTGGTTGACGCAAATGAAACTTTCAGCTTCATGTGGCCAAAACGAAAAACATATCGGTGACATTAAAACTGTCGAAGTCAAAGGCGTCACACATGCAAAATACCGGCGGAAAATATCCATTCCTCGCAGCCATTCCAGCATTGTTAGCAGCTTCGACTCTTGCGGATGCAAAACCGGCTGAGTTATGGGCTGTCGGAACTGCATCTGGAATGGCGCTGATAAAGGCGGTGAAGGACGCGTAGCGTCTGCCAGAGCCTCCCGGGGCCGCATAGCGTTTCGTAGATGAGCAAAAAAGAAAAAGGTATTCGATTATTAGGGCGGCTCCAGAACAGAAGTGGTCTTAGGTTGTGGCGTCGTTGACCCGTCCAGTCTAACATGATCGGGGAGTTAAGCGGGATCAACTTGCATCGCACAACGGAAACTGACATCATCAACCTGTGTTTAACAAAAGGATCAGGACTGCGTCGGGTTAGCATATGTAGTAACACCCGAACATCTTTTTTGCATTGTGACTCGAAGTTGAAGTTGCTGATAATTTGACTCCCACGTGGAGTTGCTGATTATTTACATAGAAGACATATTTGTCTGCCACTATTTTATTTAACGATGACGTTACAAACTAGCTGGACAGACCAGTATATGGATATTTTGTTGTTAAAGCGTTGCGCACACTTGAGCCTCCACCAACCCAGCAAACGTTTATGATGCTATATTAAAGTACGCTTAATAGTATACAAAATGCCTACTGACCTTTACAGACGGTATACAACCGGACAACGAGGCACTGTTGTGGATCTGACCAGGTTTGCACGAAAGCGGATTTGATTGGGTTTACGAGCAAGATATTGCTAGCGTTTACCCGGGCGAGCTTGTGACTTTTCAAAGTCGAACAAGAAAATTACAATCGTCTAACGTTGACCTTCAAGATGGTGTTGTGAGGCTGCAATACACTGACGCGAAAAACCTGGATGAAATAACCGAAAACGGGGAATCAGAACGCTGGTGTGTCGGTTGTGTATATCATAGATTATGTTTAAGATGCTGCTGCTACAACGAAAGAATACGTGGATGAACAGATCGCACAAGTGGCCGCACCACCAACGCTTGGCAACTTCATGGAGTCAAATTTAAGGAGTATTAATGAAAAAGGAGAGGGAAATATTAACTTAACAGCCTTAGCAAATGGCGGACTTGTTTTCCATCCTCTTGAAAGTGGATTAAATAGACCTTAACGTCACATCTTAAAGGATGCGCATAACCTGGCCATACTTCTTTATCATAACCGGCACAAAAGGCTGGTTGAATGGTAATGTTAAAAAATGATCAGGGGCATCTTGGTTTTTTGTCACAAATCTCACGCATTGCCAGATCCAGTAGAATTATTGCAGAACTTTACACATATACAGTATCAACATCATTAGTCGTCGGAGATGAAATTCAGTTCGAAGGACTCAACATTTACCCGGAAGGGTACTTAACAGTCTTGGGTGTTTGTGTTTAAGATTAGGTTTATCATTTGTTATGTATATTTAATTTAATTATTTGTTTGTTAGTTTTAAATTTTTTTTTATTTTATTACATGTTATTGTAATGTAACATTGTTTGCTGGACTTGACCTTGTCCAAAATTGAGTTCATTTCTGCTCTATCTGATTGACCTTTTAAAAAAATTTATTTATGAAAACAATTAATAACAGCTTCATTATTCTCCATGTATATGAGCTTATTAACCGAATTATTACTGAGGTAAACATGTTGATTTGGGTCAGGGTTTTAGAGATTCATAAGTGAAGTTTTTTAGGCTATTGTGTTGTAAATAAAAAGGCTCATTAGATCATTCTAGAAGGTTTGTTTCCATTAGGTAATGGTTGTTTTAAGAAAAAGGATAATTTTGACCTGAGGTCAAGCAGAGAACTATATTATCTTGTGACTGTGAGGATTTTACCAGTCGTGCTTTAACATCTAGCATTTTAAGTTGTATTATGCTGTGACCAGTTTGGGCTGAATTTTATTTTCTTCAAATTATTGATTTCAAGTGATTATTTTCTCTGGAAATACAAAAGTGCTCTGACAAAATTCTTGGATAAAGACATTCACTGGAATTTATACTGAATTCAAACCTGGAATAATATTTCTGTGATTCCACAAGAGACTGTTGACACATCACCACTTCGCAGACCATAACAGACACGTCATCGCCTTCACTTTTGGATCTCTTCAGGACCTGAACTGAGTTTTATTCAGGATTTTTTTATTACTAGGACTTGTGTCTTTAATTATTGGATTATTTTTGGATTTAAAATATCGTAAGTTCTTTTTTCTCATTTTTCACTTTGTGTTCTAGGGAAATAAATTATTTGTAAAATTTTACAAAGCTTGTTGTCTTCGCTCTTATCTATTACTTATTTTAAGACCATAGACCTGTAACACATTACATATAAGTAATCGGTACTGACCGCGGTGATGAGTTGCAGAAATTTACCGATGGGGTGATGGACCGGCTGGCCAGTGATACCAATATTGATGGCAATTTTATTACATTTGTAAATGAATATCTACGTGAAAACCGTGTTACCAGACCTTCGTAAGCACTGAAATATAAACTTGATAATTAAGGGCCAAATATAAATCGACAACTGGGGCCATTAAGACTTGAAAATGCCGAGCCAGGCATAACAACTCTCAGGGATTGTTTCTATACCGAGGGAGTGAAATTTACAGCGTGATCCACCCCGGTTGCATTCCCCAACGAATATGTTACACCAACACTGACTAAACTGAGAAAAGAAAGATCTCGACTGTTATTCAACAAGGACGCTTTTGTCCATGGAACAGTTTTTGGGCGATGACGAGAACGATCGTTTCAGGTATTATTCAGTAGCAAAACAAGTATGGTCTTACATAAACGTGTGAGCGTAATGCCTGGCCTCAGGAATGCACAGTCGCCGGAAATTTAAATATTCCCCCAAGTAGATATTTTCTTTAATTGTATGACAGTTGTAAAAAGGGTAATTGGTGTGAAGTGCGTGTGCCTGTTGCACCTGATCAATGTCGGCCTTTTGAGCAATTATACTTCGCGATCACATTATTAATAGAAGAATTATAATGGACCCTCAATGTTATCGACGTGAAAAAATGATCGAAGCGGAACAACAGCTGTGAAATGAAATCATCAAGAAAACTGCGTTGCTCATGTGGTTGTAGATGCGATTTGTGGGGTTTTCTTTTCTTGTCTTAAATATTCATTATTAGTAAATCAAAGCTTTGATGTTACCTCCTGAATACTTATGTAAATGCTTACTCACTTCTATAATTTGAGATTTTCTTCTCTTTGTGCTGACGATGTACTGTCATTTTCGTTCTAAGTTCATATTTCAAATTACCTATGGTTAGGGCTTCACATTTCAACCGTATCTATGTATCAATCACATTATCAAAATAACAATTCGGTTCCTGTTTAACTATAAATATCCTACCATCATTGAATTTAACTGCGTTTTCTTCTAATACATCTTAACAATTTTTACATCAACTGGTGCCGCGTTTGGCTATCTGGATCTCTGTTTCAATGAGATAAAAGTTTAGCTTGGCAAATATTTATTTATTTTTTTTTTTTTGGGGGGGGCTGTTTCTGACAATTCAACTTTTATTTTTCTTTGCAAAAACGTTTCAGAGTTTTCCACTACGACGAAGTAACAGTTTGGGTCACCATGAACGCACCATGCTGGAACCCCCAAGGCCTGTATTCGACGAAATCTTGATTGATTAGCAACCAACAGTGTTATCGGTGTATACATTAGTAGTCTCGTTTTGACAGTTTCGCAAGCAAAGGTCAATAGCTGTCAAAGACTTCTGTCATCTTGCATTTGCGCCTTAGGGAAACTTGACGCGTGTTTGCTCGCGTGCGTGCACTTGAAATGAGAAAATAAAATCACTTGGGAATAGAAGGCTTTGGCCTATATGCGTAAAAATAGTACAAAAAGGCAAAATGTTCATTCCCACACTACAGCGCCTCATGGAAACTTGGCTTGGAGACGTACACGGGTTCGTATGCGTGAGCGTGTGATTATGGAGGCAAAGTCATGGGTGGCAGCTTACAAGCGTTTGACCTATACCGCTAACCAAAATACAAACCTTCTATTATCATACTACTACTTGATACCAAATTTGTTCCATGATCGTCTCTTTTATTTCATTCTCTCAACTGAAGCACAACTATACTGGTTTTTACTTTAATATTTATTTCAAACTCTATTCAACAAATATTCTAAATGCTAAGATATTTAAACTATTCAACTACAAGTGATTTTGAACTGTGCGAATAGACACTGCGTTAGCCAGATTTCCATCTGGAAGTTCTCTACCAGCTAAAGCAAAGAACAATATGGCTCTCGATTTGGCAAACTCGTAAATGGTCATTATCAAAAAATAATCTTGTGCATTATATTTTCTGGTCTTCTTGCTCAGCGGTGATGTCACCACGAATCCTAGACCAACAAGTAGATCTCCGCACCCCACCCCCCGGACACTGCAAGTAGTTACCAGTAATGTCAGAGAGAGAGAGAGAGAGAGAGAGAGAGAGAGAGAGGGAGCGCGAGCGAGATGGGGCGGGGGGGGGGGGAAGCGGTGATCTACTTGTCGGTCAACACGAATCCAGGCCTGATCAGATACCGTGCTCGGCCTGCAGCAAATCGGGAAAGTCAAACCAACAAGGGTTGCAATGTGATTTTTGTGATTGCTGGACTCGTAAATACACTGAGAAGGAAAATCTTCCCATTTCATCCAAACGTTTAACATGGCTCAAACTAAACGCAGTACAGAAGAAATATAATAATTATAGGCACATTTTTACACATTCACTACACTTCTAGTTGTGGAGTGTATTATACATTCCACACTCGGCACATTGCATTAATTAAATAACCATTTTTTTGTTCATTTTCTTTGATATTTTTTGAGATCTTTTTCCTGATGGTCCTTTGTCGGCTGTGCAGGACTGTATGACTGTAACTGTGCAGGCTTATTTTGTTTTACATAGTTAATATCAGAATTTTTGTAGTTTATTTTGGTATTGTATGTTTTGAGTGTTGGAGGGACGGCTGGAAATACCTAAGTGAGTACTACTCAAATAGTATTGCTTATCAAATTGAGCGAGTTGAGCAATGGCTCAAATTGGGACAAGTAACATCCAACCAAGCGGAACCAAGTTAAGTGCTTTTTTTTCAAGACCCAGATAGAAGGGGTTGGGGATCACCAAAGGCTTTTAGCCTATCACCCCCTAGGGTGCCAAATCATTGACTTTGGAGACATACCAGTATGTCCGAGACAATCGGAGATCTTGATGACACTGAAAGTAAAGGGGGATTGATATAAATGCTATTGACGGGCTCATTACAGTTTTGAAAGAGGAGGAAAAAAAAAATCTGGGCGTATTTTTACATAATGGAATTCCTCCTTAAGACTTGGTATAGGGGGTGTGAAATGTTGTAAGCAAGTTGGACACGGCCCTAAAGATTGTAACAATCAATCAGCCGGCAGTGGCAACGGCAGGGGCAACGTATGCAGCCAAGGCCGCGAACAAAATCACAAATCTGAACGCGGAGGAAAGTGAAAGGATTCAAAAGGAAATAAGCAATTTTATAGAACAAATCAAACAGGGCGTACCCCAAAACCCCCCAAAATGGTGAAAATGTAACTCAAAAATAAAAAAATATAAAAGAAATCAAACACAGGCGCCACAAACCTAGCAGAGGAAAAAACTTAACCCCAACTGCAGAATATTGGATATTTTTTGATTTGGTGAAAATTTTTGATAGTTGAATATTGGATATTTTTTGATTTGGTGAAAATTTTTGACAGTTGATAAGAAACATCGACACCAAAAAGGAGCAGATGAATAAATATAAAGGAAGGTTGAGGGTCATTTCACAGGGAGAAGCACGATAGCGAATAAAGATAGTGTGGCACCCTGGTGAAAACGAAACCCTTCTGCCTTTGAAAAAATTTAGGGTTTTCTTTTAGTGAAAATGGGAAATGTCTCACAAAATTGCACACGTGAAAACATTTTTTTACTAAGCAACCGTTTCCCATTCAAAATTCTAAATCTGATTCCAAGGGAATTCACAAAGGAAATGGAAAAATTCTTCCAACCAAGTAAAATTAATAACATTTTTTTTTTTTTTTTAAATATATATATCATCAGATTGTAGGAGAACTTGGGAGAGAAATTTGACTTAATGCTGTCCTTACACACAAATCTATAGCAAGCAAGCAAAATAGTAAATACACATGTAGCACACACAGGACATAGGAGACCCTTAGCAAAGGTCTATTGAGAATAAAAGGAGAAGGAATTCCGACCAGGAGATTGAAACCTAGATCAGATGAACCCTTTAGAATACACTAGGGAAAAATACCCCATCAAAAATTTGCTATTAAATAAATTTTTGAACAAAATTCTGTTTATAAAGAAAACAAACACAGCATACCTTAGGGGGTCATATAAACACATGAAACACTTTTCTTTTTTTGGGAAAGTGGGGGGGGGGATCTGTCTGGTGCTCCCCCCCCCCCCCAAATAAAAAGTAAATACACTGAGTGACAATCGCTAAATACTACCTATTAGCAAGTGTGATGAACCTTATTCTGTAATTCTAACTATGCCAGTATTCTACCAGTTTTTACATTTTTGAGGGACGATGACTTTTTCTTTGTTGGTTGCAACAATATCAAATCAAGTAGTCTTCCCCTACTGATGCTACATACTTCTGGATGCAGTCCCAACCAAGGAAGATATTCGTTATGGGCCTAGTCTCTTCACGATACCTGGAAGATGCACCCCGAAAACTTTCCTATTGCCTGCCAACATAAATAGTGTAAGACACAAGTTTACAGAAATTCGCGAGGTTTTAGTCAATGAAATTGTTGATTTCCTTATTATATCGGAAAGCAGACATAATTCTTCTTCAGGACTGCCATTTCATGTTGATGAATACTGTACGTTCTAGTTGATAAAACTGTTGATTTCCTTGTTATATGAGAAAGCAAACTTCATTCTTCTTTCAGTGATTTTTTTTTTTTTTTCTTTTTTTTTTTCTTTTTTCTTTCTTGCTGATGGGTACAAACTTGAGAGGAGGAATCGTACTGACAATGGTGTTGGGATACTCTCATTTATTCGTTCAGATAGTGTAGTATGTTCATATTCCGACCACTGGTCCTCGACATGAGATCGACAACTTCTTTAAAGAAGCCGACTACTGTGTCCGTAACGACGATACGGGAAGCAGTCTATCGGGCATCTTGCAACAAGTTTCATTATTCAAAAAGCATATAATTTGAGTTCTTATTACTGAAAAAGATGAATTTATTATGACTATATATGCAGGGGTAAATCCGACCGTTTTGTGGCTTATTCCAACCTCTGATATGTGTAATTCTGACCACCATATATGGACCGTACATATACAAGTTTCATCTGTAAAATACAAAGATTTCGTTTATCTTGGCATATTTAAAAGCTTTTAATTGTTTTTATTTTTTTTTCAGATAGAGAGCAGATAGAAAGCTATATTGCTACATAGATAATTGTGGATGCTGTTATAGAGATAATTGTGGAGAGAATTAACATTTTATTTTTATTTAGATTTATACCTTTAATTTTTTATTTATTTGTTTTTAATTACGTATTTATTCCTGGTTTTTTTTTCTTCAAAGTTCAATACAAACTAATCATAATTCTACATTTTCTTTAAGCTTGTGTTCCTTGGTGGAATTGCCCTCTTATCAAAAATAACCTGGGGTAAATCCAACCACTATACAGAACATTGCATACTACTGTTATTTGTCATAAAACTGGTGCAATTTTACTTTTTTAGAGAGACAAAGCATTATTTTAAAGCTACAATAACATAATTATTATGTTATTGAAAGCTATAGTAATCTTGGATGATTGATGCCTGACTAGGTCCTGAACAAAAAAAACCAAAAAATATATGAATGCCACTTCTGAACTCACGTGGAAGCGAGAATATTGAGGCTATTACGTCATTTTGTCATGTGATGCCCTCCTGGAAACATCTTTACTAATTTGCATACGCACGTGCACAAATAAAAACAAAGAACACAGCAAGTAATTTGCATATCTTTTTTGTAAACAGCGGGAGGTACATCAACGGTCGGAACTACCCTACTGGTCGGAATATGACCATGTTACCCTATCCCTGCACGTAGTCCTACAATGCATGATGCCTCCTGATATTTGTTTTTTAGGCGACATAAAATACACAAATATCAGGGGAGATGTCTTACATTGTAGGACTATCTCAAAGCACAGCATGAAAGAACTTGAATCTGAGTACCTGGTGCAGATTACTTATGAACTGTATCTACAAAAGATTTAATGATTAAACCATAGCATGTATAAATGAAAAGCTCTATTCGGAAAATCTTATTACTTGCAAAGGAATTTGCAAAACCTACCACTACCCCCACCCCCAGTAACTATTTTACAATTTAAATTTCAAAAATTGTATCTATATTACTTTTGTCCTTAATAGACATGATACTTTGATGAGTGAATGGGTCAAAGTGAACATCATTGCCATGTCTATTGCCACATTTACATACAAATTATTGAAGATTGAACTTATTTCCCCCGTATTGTTTGCAAGTTTTGTACTTTAAACAAGAATGATCTTATCTTGACCAACAGAAAGTTTACTAGAAAAATAGGGCTTGATAATTGGCCAAAAACTCCAAGATTTAGTGTCCTTGTTGACAGTACCCTCTCTCTCTCTCTCTCTCTCTCTCTATATATATATAGAGAGAGAGAGAGAGAGAGAGGGGTCACGCTACCAGGCGAAGTGGGCTACTAAGTTGCCTAAAAATGTAAACTTTGCCTTCTTCTGTTAGGAAAGCAAAAACAACTTTACAATGTGATATTTTAGAGGAACATTGAAAGACCATCATTTTTGAGATGCTCCCTTGCCTTGTCCAAGTTGGTTCTAGTGTTATGTTTTTGCTCAAAGCAAAATGTAGGCTTCAAGCCATCAAATAGTTCTTGTTGATATCAATTGTGCTGACAAACAGACTCTCTTGCACATTCACAGGCATGTGTTTTGATTGCTGATTGACCATTATCCCTTGCCCGAGTAAGTTAGCAACTATTACTGTCCAATTTCCACAAGTTATCCTTTGATGAGAAAAAACATACAAACGTGTGTTTCGAAACTTAAACTTATGTAACTGGCAATTTGTCTTTTAAGAATAGAATCTGTAACATGAATATTGTAACTGCCGTGTATACATTATTTTCTTCATAAAAATCAGTTTGGAACCGTAAGTGATCCTGTTATGGGGAAATAATGGTGGACATTGCCGAGTCTGGGTAGTACTGCTTTATTTGACTGTCTCTTTTTGTAGACCATTTGGCAGATATATTCAGAAAAGTATAAAATTCATGGAAAGCAGAGTCTAAATATTACGTTATTTAAGATTTAGCTTTAATAGCTATTATGTAGGACCAGTGGCGTCACTAGGGTTGGTGTCACCCAGTGTGGTAGCTCATGGTGTCAACCCCATGATCCTCCTTCCTACACAAAAAAATTGCAAAAATTTTATAGAGTCATGTGCAGTAACTCATGGTGTCACCCCTATGGACCCCCTTCCTGCACAAAAATTCAAAATTTTATAGACAGTCATTTTGGTGTCACCCCATCTGATGGTGTCACCTGGTGCAGTCCGCACCCCCCTAGTGACGCCACTGTACAGGACAATGCTATGGTGTGGGGTTCTAGAGACGCTTTTAGGTTAAGGTTGTATTCTGACCACTCAATTTTGGGAAAATATGAAGAAAAGAAAACAACAGCAAAGCATATACTATTAAATCAATGCCTAACATTACATCAAGTA
>JAECUM010052598.1:0-10070 GCA_016617855.1 Megalonaias nervosa
TGTGTGTGTGTGTGTGTGTGTGTGTGTGTGTGTGTGTGTGTGTGTGTTATCGCTGTCGCTGCACTGTCTCTCGCACAGCCGAATTTTGATCATCGTTATAAAAAAGTTATTCTTGTGTATATAATGCAACGGATGTAACCTTGCTTTGCTTGTCTTACCAAGAAAGTATAATAATTTCACAAAACATTAATATTACCGTGCACTGTGGCCACAAATAAACCCAGGGGAAAAGAAAGAAAATTAAGGATACAATATGACCAAACGCTATTTCATATTTATTAGCCCAATATATGGAATTTGTTTTTAATATTTAGAATAAGTTCTTTGTTCTACATGTTTCAGATACATTTTCTTACAGTACTAGTTACATCAAGCTGAATTTTAGAAACAATCCACGGAGATATTTTACTTTCAAAAATGGAACTAGATGCATCTAATTTTTAAAGAGTCAAGAAGGACCGTTTCAAGATTTCAGTCTAAATTCTGTCTAAAACTGTTGCCGTTTCTCGGTGTTGTCAAACATGTACGAATATATGAATCAGGTACGTAGATAATTTCCATCAGTAGGGAATGTACGGAAACTCCCGATGAATCTTGTTACAACTTAAATGATATTAACAGCGTGTTTTCATTATTCATGACAAAGTAGTTCAACAAATTTTACAAAACGGTTGTATCTATCACAAATTAATGGTGAATTTATAAATATAATTACATTTATATCCTTTAATCACATGCTTGACACTTGTCATGCCCACACGGTGGACAAATTAAATGTGGTCAAATATATATGGCCCAAATCCAACCTTCAGATTTAAAAAAAACAACAAAACACAACAACAACAACAACAACAAAACACGCATGTCATGTTTTATTATATCAACAGCGTTGCTTGAAAATTGTAGACTTCGTTATCAATACTTATTTTTATCAATAAGCTCTCAAATGTCAACATCATGTCTTTCATAATATCAGCTATTATGTAATCATCCCTGTTCAGTTACAACTGTTAGAACATATACAACAATTAACATACGCATGGCAAATTAATTTACTATAACGTACTGGCCATTTAATTTGTTTAGATTGGGGGGGGGTAGGGGCTGTGAATTTCGTTTAAGCTGAAATATTTTCTTTTGTTTTGTCTCAAGATAATCAATATTTTTCCAAATATTATCGTGGATATAATATTGTGTTAATTTTGCTTTAAATCAGAGCAAGATATTTTTCCCGCTATCAACAGAGGGAAATTAAACAAAAGAGTGACATTCCCTTTCTTCAGAACGTTGAATTGCGGTCCTCCGTGGTACGTTTCTCGGTACGTTCAGAAATACCGCGGTACAAAGCGGTGCCCAGTTCTAGCATTATATATGGAATAGGAAAACGATCTCAAATTTCTTCCTTTCTTAAAGTCATTTTGCAAGTTGCGTCATAATTCATTTAGCTCAGGATATATACTAGATATACATTTACACAAAAAAGATCTTGCTGGGAATGCTTTCATTATTTTGTGAAAAATGTTCTCAATTTATCATTACAAGTCCTCCCAAATTCAAACGAATTTTCGGTGTCTTCAAGAACGTCATTGCCAGACAGCTATGCTTTTGCAGGCGTTTGGAGGAAAAATGCCGTCGGGTATGAGTAATTATTCTGAAAGTAAAACGTAATTTTGTTTCAAATAAACCTAGAGAGAAAGTATGTTAAACTTTATGAGACCTTGTCGAGAGCTATTTAAACATTTCCTACGTTAATAATAGATTATGAAATATATGGTGGAATAAATAATACTATTAGCCAACTCGATTAAGTTCTTGCAAAATTGCATGCACAATAATAGCTGTTTTACGTCAGCTTGTATAACTAGACTTAAAAGTGCCATATGCAGTATCCACAAAACAGTTATCAACTGATACTGCACGACGGCAAAATTGACATTTAACACGTCTGAGTGTCGATAGTGCAAAACACTGCTGTTGTATTTATCTAAAATAAATCATTATGTAAACAAGAAAACTGCATTATGAAGCATAATGTTACTTCATTAAAAACGCTGTTAGATCTCTATGTCTAACAACCTGATTTTATTTCGTTAGCCGTAGTATACCTTAAAATCGCTTTGACTGTGGTTTCCTCCTGTATTTAAATGTGAATATACTATTGCTGGTGCATAATCTACATTTAAATAATGTGTTAAATTTTCCCAATCTGATTAAAATCAGATCTCTGCTGTCCTACGTGAAGATCTGACGACGACCGCTTAAGGGTCATGTTCTGGTGACCTTTGAATTAAGCCAATGGAAATGCAGCTTTCAAAAATCTGAAAGTGAATCAAATCGTTCGGTAATCATTCATGCTCTTCATCCACACTGCTCAGTCTCCAAACGCGAAGATATAAGACTTCATCTGATTGGTTGATAAAATTAGTGATTATGGTAATAACAAAGGTTACCAGAACATGACCCCTAGCGGTCGCTGACAAATTTTCCATACCTTATATACGATGCTTCGTCAGCTTACTGTTATGCATATTTAATTTTTATTGTTGATTAGTTTTTTCATCATGATTATATGTTATGTATTTATAGCATACTGCATATGTATGGGAAAATGAGAACAAGTTATTCGGAAAATACTTTTGAGAAAAATACGACTTCATATTTTCGCATACAAATGCAATAACCTTTTTATTATATGTTGAACTAACTATGGTTTAATAATAAGAGACATTACAAGAAACAATGTAACTGAATTTATTCTTTATTCAAAAAAGGAAGAAAGGCAAGGAATCCAGCACAAACAGGGAGACGTCGAATCAAAATTCATTCCCTTCGTTCATTTTCCAAGTTTATTGACGTTTTAGGGAAAATATCCAAAACAAAAAAATGGCGGACAGGGTGAAACAGATGTAAAAGTCTTTGGCATTCTGAAAATCGACAGGGACGTACTTAAAACTCTAATCTTCTCTATGTGATGAGGCGGAGCTATAGGGTGTCCACTAATAAAGTAAATAAGACAGCAATTAAAGTCCTCGTTTTTCTCCTAGGAAGAATCTTTTATGTATTTGGTACCTGCTCAATCTTAAAGATGTATATATATATATATGTGTGTGTGTGTGTGTGTGTGTGTGTGTGTGTGTGTGTGTGTGTGTGATTTGGATTTTTAACATAGCTTTAACAATTTTTCAGTCCCATCGTTACGATGTCTGCAGTGTGTCATGTCCCACCCAGTCACATTATCCTGACACCATTTTTATAAGTCTTTGGTAGGACACGTCCGGAATTCGAGCCCGCGACCTCCCGCATCCGAGGCGGACGCTATAACCACATAGGCCATCGGAGCGCCTCTTAAAGATGTCAGAAAGCAAAACGATTATTGTATGCATCATGCGTAAATATTAAAGAATACAGCTAATATTTTACATCCACTGTCTACCCGAATGTATGTCTTTTAGTGGGTATACAAATAACCAAGAAAGACTAAATTATGGAAGAAGAAAAAATAGTGTGGTCTCTTTTTCGACTGGACTATTTGGAAAGGAAATATTATCGCAATGTAAATCCGAGTCCATGAGTTAATCACTGCGGAACGAGCATAGACTTACGTGATAATGTACAATTTACAAATTAGAAGTGTTTAACATAATTACGTTCGATATCTCAAGCTGTTTCCATTAGTTCATTGCCAAAATTCTGGCTTTTGGTAGGCAGTAGTCCAAATAAAATTCTTGACTTCGAAATAAGCTTTTTCATTGCATGGATAAGAAATAGTTCCCTACTCTAACAAAGTCTATCGATACAACCAAAGTAATCTATTATTCTTTCATGTAGCCTTTTGATTAGATTTTCAGTACAAACGATATATCCTTGAACATGTATCGCACATCGAAAGTTCAGAATGACTGCCCTATTGTGAGCTGAACATTCAGGATTGACAACACCGTGTAACAATTTTTTTTTTTTTTGTTCCTGGGTAGTAAGTGTTATTTCCTAATTGTTTATGCCTCGAAAGTATAGAAAATGGCTATTATTTCCGACAAAATTTGCCTTTGTGACCAGGACAGTGATATTTTGAAATTTACCTGTTTTCCAGAACATTCCAGATAGACTCAGTGCAGAGTAAACTTGGAATAACTTCTAGAACTTTCTAGAACTTTCCATTAATATAAACAGTGATATAAATACAGGGGCCTTACGCCCACCAGTTCAGTTAGGTTCCAGCTGCCTAAGTGGATACATATCTGCATTTTTCTGAGATGGTATCAAGAGGTTGCAAGCATCCGGCAGACGCATTTTGCTATGTCTGCGGCCAATTTACCAAGACAAGAGCGAAAAAGTACTCCGTGGAAGCATCTGCAAAGATGTGTGAGGCCTACAAGGCATATTTCGGCATGCCTGTCGGGGATCAAAACAAACCCTAGGCACCTCATTTCACCTGCGAGCACTGCAAAAAACCCTCTGGTTTTAAAGTTTTTAATTTGAAAATGTTTTACAATTGTCAATGTTACTGAAAAAATATATATGAAAAATGTTGCGAGAATCTCTTACACATTAGTCATGGGTGAAATAAATGTATTTTTGTAGGATGGTGCAGAGGGGTAAAGAAAGCTATGAAGTTCGCTCTCCCAAGAATTTGGCGGGAACCCCCTGACCACTCAAGCAACTGCTACTTCTGCATGGTGGACCTTCCTTCATCCTGAGCTCCCCGTACCCACTCCTCCCACTTAGAAGAGAGCAGCAAGTCAGAGAGCGAGGAAGACGTTATAGATCCAGATGACAATTTCAGAGGTGGAGCTGAGAAACCCATACAACCCCAACCAAAAAGACCTCAACGACTTGATCAGAGATCTTGGTCTCACCAAGTCCAATGCCGAACTTTTGACGTTTACGCTCAAGCAGTAGAACTTGGATGAAAGTGTGCAAGTCGCAGATCAGAGCAAGCCTCACCAAGCTTTTTCCAGCTTCTTCATCCGTCAAGATGGACTCTGCTTCTGCCACTATGTGACCAGTCTGTTCGAGGCAATCTAAATCGCCTGTAGCCAGAATGAGTGTCGCCTCTTCATTGACAGTTCATCCAGGAGCCTCAAAGCCTTGCTGCTCCATAATGGGTACAAGTACCCTTCTCTTCCCCCGGCTCACTCTGTGCACCTCCAAGAGGATTACAGCAGCATCACGACCTTGCTAGACGCCTTGCAGTATGATGAATACAGCTGGAAGGTCATCGGAGACTTCAAAATGGTGGCATTCCTGATGGGTCTCCAAGGCAGTTTTACCAAGTTTCCCTGCTATCTTTGCCTTTGGGACAGCAGGGACACCAAGGCGCACTACCACAGGCGGGACTGGCCACAGCGGACAGAGTTCACTGTGGGGAGGAACAGCGTCAAGTGGGAGCCACTGGTGGATCCACGGAAGGTGCTGATGCCATCACTGCATATCAAATTGGGCCTTATGAAACAATTTATCAGAGCTCTAGACAAGGAGTCGGCAGCCTTTAAGTACCTTCAAGACTTCTTCCCTAAGCTGTCTGAGGCAAAGGTCAAAGCCGGTGTCTTCGTCGGACCACAGATAAGGACGATTCTGGAGTACAATGAATTCCCCAAAGAAGTTCACTAGTACGGAGAAAGCGGTTTGGAACAGCTTTGTCGCAGTGGTTCGGGGATTCCTGGGCAATCACAAGGTCGAAAACTATGTGGAGCTGGTTGAGACTGGTGAAGAACTACGGCACAATGGGCTGCATGATGTCCCTTAAAGTCCATGTCCATGATGCTGATTTTGATAAATTCAAGGAGAACATGGGAGCGTACTCGGAGGAGCAAGGCGAGCATTTCCACCAGGATATACTGGACTTTGAACGCCGCTACCAAGGACAGTATAGCGAGAACATGATGGGAGACTACATCTGGGGGCTGATTCGTTAAAGTGATTTACAATATAATCGTAAATCTCGAAAAACTACTCGCTTCTAAATCTTTTATGGTCATTTGTGTATTACTATAATATAAATACATGATTATTTTTTATTCATATGTTGTTTTCTTCTGACTTTATGTGAATGAAAGACACAAATTCGCCCGTTTTCTCATTGGAAATATGTAAATTTCAAAATATCACTGTCCTGGTCACAAAAGCAAAGTTTGTGGGGAATAATAGCCATTTTCTATACTTTTTAGGCACAAGCAATTACGAAATAACACTTACTACCCAGGAACAAAAGTTGTGTTACATAGTGCAATCCGAGGGAAGAGTAGTGTACCCCCCAAGTGTACATAGTAGCTTTTTATTACATTAGATGCTACTTTCATTTTCACATTTTAGTAACGGTATAAGCCTAAAATTTTTCCATAAAGCCTGCTTTATCTTGTCTTATGGAAAGTTGAAAACAACTATTCAGAGACTTGTAATTTCACGATTTTAGTAAATAATATAATTGATTAGAACAGAAAACAAACATTCAGAAATATTTACAGCAACTCCATCAAGTCTTGGTGACTAACTAATGTCCATTTTCATTGGATTCAGTGACATTCCTACAAATCTAATGATCCTTCTAAGTTCAGATTCTTTGGATTCTGTAATATAACGGTTGTCAGGACCGAAAAACAGGGATGTGACTAATCAACTACTGATTTTTTGCTGAAACACAGAACTTTGTGGAAATGGGTTGGTTCCAAAAGAATATTCTGTAGGTCAATAAATTTTTCACCAATATCAGTAATAAATACAGGATTCATTTCCCCTACATAATTTATTTTCTTTCTATATTACCCAACTACTTTCTACCTTTTACATCAGTGGCGTCACTATGGAGATGCTGGGGATGCGAATCGCACCGGGTGACACCATCAGAGGGGGTGACACCAAAATGACTGTCTATAAAATTTTTGAATTTTTGTGAAGGAAGGAGGTCCATGGGGGTGACACCATGAGTTACCGCACATGACTGTCTATAAAATTTTTGAATTTTTGTGCAGGAAGGAGGTCCATAGGGGTGACACCATGAGTTATTGCACATGACTGTCTATAAAATTTTTGAATTTTTGTGCAGGAAGGAGGTCCATGTGGGTGACACCATGAGTTACCGCACATGACTGTCTATAAAAATTTTGAATTTTTGTGCAGGAAGGAGGTCCACGGGAGTGACACCATGAGTTACCGCACTGGGTGACACCAACCCTAAAGACGCCACTGTTTCACGTACTTAACCGAATTGCAGATCTCATAATAATCAGCTTTACTTTCTCTCCTCGTACGTATTTAAATTTAATTTAAATGTCTATAATTGTGTCTTTTCTACTTTCATGGATTATACATATGAATTATATGAATGCAATATTTCCAATCGTTCTTCAGGGCATTTCTGTAATTTAATCCATTCTTTCTTACAACGGCTATTTCGTCGCATCATCAGTTTTAGAGTTTCCCCCAAAAGTTGATCCCTCATGAACAAAATAGAAAACTGTAGGTCTGAACATTGTAAATGAACTACTTATCACTGTTCTAAGATATAATAAATATACCGTTTAGTGAGATTAATGTATTGCGGGTCGTTTAATGAGTTGGACTAGAGTCGCAAATTCCTATTTCTCTTTTTCGAATAGAAAATTTAGAAGATACTATCACAGATGACTGATTTCTTGCATTACTTAATTCAATAATTGACTTTGCCTGAAAAAGCTTGCTGGTCTGAAGACATTAACAAACAATCTAGTCGAGTTTGCTTTTTGCTAGGTCCTTGCCATATATTTCGTTTGCATTTTGGGTTTCAAATTCTCTAAATATCTATTAATTTTAATTAAGCGATCAGGTTAAGTATAACAGTAACTGCGTCGACTACTATATTTCCATAGCGCATGTACTTTCTACATTTCATACTGTAAATGATGAAGCATACATTTTCTCTAATGTTCGCTTTTCGGACACTTTAAATTTGCAGTCCAGGTTTCACAATAGTAAGAGCAACACTTTCTATAATAACTTACAAGATGGAAGAGGTACAGATTGTGAGACATGTGAAAACTATATTTAATGTAAATGTCATTGATCATACTATGATAGCGGCTTTTCATCAGCATTTGAACATTTTATCGTAAAATGTATTATTAGCAATATTGACAGAGACGAAATAATAGCTCCTATTCTTGGTATTTTTATTGAAACATGTTGAAACACTTTTGACCTAATTTCTCCATTAATTCATAAATCGAAGACAAAGGTTTGTCCCGAAAAGAAAGGCAGCAGTACATGGGGATAAAAAAGCAATGACCTTGTATAACAGTTCAAAACTAAAGAAAAGAAGCGTTCATTTAAAATTGCTGTCCAGGGTACAAACATCCAGCGAGCGACGATTTGAAGAACGATAGAAGATCAGCGCGACAAACATAGAGAAACCGCTCAAAAATCAGATCTCTGCGGTCCTTCTAGAAAATCATAACCTCAGGGCGAATCTACTATCCCGGCCGGTGTAGATTATATGCATAACGTTTACAGAAACATAAATTCCCTTAACACTAATGACAATCTTGATGCAGATTTAAAAAGTATATCCTTACTGTGATATTAATGGCCCAAATTAATGGAGAAGAAATACATACTGCTGTCATGTCCCTGAAAAACATTAAATCACCTAACCAGGATAGTGTCTTAAAAGTGCATACAAATTACCCCAAGTCCTTAATCGGGTAAATTTACGTTAAGATTTTAAATGGAATACTTGACACAAGTGTGTTGACAGAAAGTGTGCTTCTCTGAATTACAGTTCCAATCTAAAATAAAATAGTGGAGATCCAAAATCTCAACGATATTTGAGGTCTTAGCTGCCTCAGTAAGGTATTGATATCTATATTGAACACTGGGATGAAAAGGTATGCCTATGATGCAACCTTTTTACTGATTGTCAAAGGAGTTGCAAGCAGGATCTTAAATATAAATATAGGTATATATATATATATATATATATATATATATATATATATATATATATATATATATACATACATACAGTAAGAGATCTGGACAGTTCAGCCAGTCTCCGCAGCAAAAGCGTATGTATTTCGACATTGAATCCCAAATCAACCAAAATATTAACCAAGCCATGAAGAAGAAATTTGGTCAGCCTGGCTTTCTTCACAATTCCAACATTTCAAAGTATAGAATATCAGGACGGGAAAACCATGATGAAGAGACACAACCACAATTAAACAGCGGTAATTTTCATTAAGCTATAGAGATATGCGTTTCCAATATATTCTTTAGTCTATCAGCCTAAATTCCCCATGGAGGCAGCGAGGGGCTCTCCTTATACATCATGCTTATTATCAGACTTTAGTGATTGCTGGTTTTAATTATTAATCCAATTTTAAACGATTGCTCATTGCCATTGCCGTTTCAGTGTAATCAAATAGAGAATCAGGTCACATTTCATGAAACAACTCTTTACCCCACCCCACCCGACCCCACCCTCGCCTAGAGGAATAAAAGAAGAAATAAATCAATCACTGTTTTAAGCAAAACAGATGAATCCGTTGTAATTGTTACAAATATTTACACAATTTCTAACGCTGGGACCGTCGCGCAGGATTGGTCTTCAAACGAGCGAGTGACGGCATTTATGCAAAGAATAATGCTATCAGCAGACCGACAGGTACCATCGCGTCGCCACTGGAACAAAACAGCCATCTCCAGTCATGCCTTTCAAAATAGTTTCTTCAAATAAACTCCCTACTTCCGCATAATGGCTGATAATAAATGAATTATTAGAGAGATATCACAGCAATTTAAAAAAAAAGTTCTTATTTAAAGTTATTGAACAACGCTCTTTGATTCCTTTATATGACTCATGGATCACAGCAAGAAGGCGAAAGTTTTCAATAAGCACCTGCTAATAGTGAGATTTTTAAATCATGTTGAAAAAGAAAACTTGCTTCTGGGTGTTTATGTGGTCCATTTCGTAAAACGTCTTTTCATAATCTTGAGAATTTGTTACATGATCACTCTCTTCTTGGTTTTACATCTTTTTTCTTTAGCTTAGCAATAAACCGATGAAACTTTTGGATCAGAATTTTCATTATGTTTTT
>JAECUM010052600.1:0-17500 GCA_016617855.1 Megalonaias nervosa
CTACACACACACACACACACACGCGCGCGCGCATACACACATCCACACACACACACACACACACACACACACACACACACACACACACACACACACACACACACACATATGCGCACGCGGATACACATCTACACCTCTACCTATGAAATAAAATGCTTATTCCAGTGTGCAAAACGCCGATACACGATGTACCAAAGTATATATATTTAGATAATATAATGAAGACAATATAATATGATTGATTTTGATCAATCTAGATGATTTGTCATTCCAAAAAAATATATCGCAATTTTAATAATTAAAGGTATATCACTGTCTACTAATTACAAGGTACGTGTATATCATTATGCAATAATGAAATGGTACATGCCTATCACTATGTTATTAAAAGGTCGCGACAGCTGCAAAAGGAAATTTCCTTATTTCTCCAAATGATTCAAAATCACTGCTCACTTTTAATTTCGTTTTCTTTTATGTTTATTTATTTATTTATTTATTTATTTATTTATTTCTGCCCCTCCACTTTCGTTTGTCCCTGTTTATTCATATTTGTCCACAACGTTTGACACATTTTACTTGGCAATTTCTTGTTTTAACTTATTTCGTTTCTTCATCATCGTATTTCGCTTCCTTCCTCGTTATTCATACTCCTGCTTTGTATACCTTGGCGAAATCCTAATGTTTAACCAAGAGACTCTTCACTTGGACAATTAAAACTATAGATTTTTTAATTTTCAAACTTAATATCACCTGCCACATATTCATATATACTTTGTTATGTATATCTATATAATGAGTTTAACTTTCGTCCATGATCGTAGGTTATTGTTTAAACCAATGGTCATTTAAAAACATCCTAGTTAGATAGCTAACATTTGTCCATCAGTGTCGGTTGCACTTTAAGATAATATTGATAAACATGTTTACATGTCCTTTTGACTTTAGACGGTTCCAGAAATGAACTTCTTTTCGAATTGGATGAAAAATTACTCACATGCTAGTCATATTATTGTGTCATCTGTTTTTATATAATGTTGAGGTAATATACAAAGTCTTCATTCTTATTTTAATATCAGTCAATTTAGAATCACTTGTAGATGTGTTCATATGCAATTCTACAGGAAGTATTTAAATCAGTCATATGGAATTATTAAAGTGCTCGTTGGCTGGATTACCATTAATTTTGGAATTATTTCGAAAACTTTGAAAGACATTGTTGAATATATCATTGTGATTCATCAAGACTATTGGTATATCAGCACATGCAAGATTCGTTTAATTCATCCGGAACATTAGTAGCATATAGAAATGGGGGTTCTGGCTCACTTTTATTACTGCGTGATAATGAGAGGTCGACAGAGCCCCCCCCCCTTGGATCTATATACTACTGGGGTATGGGGTTTCCGGCTCTCTTTACCGTAGTGACTCCAGCACAGAAAAGAAAAATGGGTGTGTTTGGACCTATATGGTGGCTCACTGCATGATAAAGAGTGTTCTCTTGTCTGGGGTTTACTTTTGTGTGCGGTAATGTCCGTGTGCTAGTGTGTGAATACCATCAATGGAGTAACGCTTATCGTCAAATGGACAGAGTACTTTTTGTTGATGATCATGGTAGATATGTTATGTCGTTGTGATCGGAAGGTTCTCATGGAGTAGTAGCGTAGATGCCCTTGTGGTGACTGTCTGTAGTGATCGATAGTAGCGATGTGGACAATGACAGGCTTTTTTTGACACCTTTTGCTTTTTCCTGATGGTGTCATCATCGAGTGTGTGGCAATACATTTTGGACCAAAGTCATATGAATTCTGTGATGGGTATCCGACAAAGTTTCGTCTTTGAACTTTCCAAATTCCTTTTTATTATCTTTGCAGTGGAATGGACTTGTTTCAGGATAATCGTTAAGATCAAAGAGGTCTCGGTGCTGATACAGTTCCGCGTAGACGTCGTCGTTGTGAATTTCATAGATGAGTGAATCGGTATTGGTCATGAGCAGTGTGGCTTTGTCTCCGTACTGGCATTTGATGAAGTCATAATGAAACTCGAGCATGAGCTGCGACAACGTAAATAGGTTAGTCCAACTTGATTCGATCGCGACGAGCTCTTCGTTAAAAATTTTCAATCTGACGAAGGCATCGTTGACCACGAGCTTATATCGTCGTCGTAGATTATTGACGATTTCGATTTTCTTTCTGCGTCTAATGTTTTCCATGGTTTTTTTAAACTTGGTGTCTCGAGTCCGAACTGGCTTATTTGCTCAAGTAGTTGTGGAGACAGCATCGAGTTTGTGACGAGGAGTACTTCAGCGCAGAAGGGATAATCGTTATGAGCATCATGGAGATGAGAGGGATAAAGGAGATCGATTCGACGAAATAGCCTGACCATCATCATATCTTTTCTCGACGAACTGTTCTCCGGTGATGCAGTGAAAATATCCAACGGTAAGGGATGTAACATCGCCGAGCCATAGAGATTGTTTACGTGAAGGTAGAGGATGTACGTGGATGGCTTAGTGGGATCATAGTGTTTCATGTATTTATTGTTGGCGAAGGAGTGTTTTTGGCTGATGACAGAGATTCCTTCGCGAATTATTTGTTCGGTGAACATGAACATGTCCGGAGCGGTAAAGAGTTCAAGTTGGGCTTGACTCATCTTGAGGAGAGCATCCCAGGAGACGCCTGGTGCTGAGAAATACCAGAGTGGATCGAGTTAGTAATAATCCAAGCATGTATGCCTGAAATTTGCTAAGATATCTGTGAGCAGAAGTACATCTGTTTTCAGGTTCAGGTCATGAAAATCTCCGAGAGTTTGGCAACCGAAGTCGTTCCATATCATGATAGCTTACTGGTATTCCTCATCGGTGATGTCAGAGAGATGTAAGTGGGAATAGAAGGCGTGTTGTGGCTGCAACGATGTTTCATCGAATCTCGACCTCGTATCGATGTATTCGTAGGGATAAACTCCTTTTCGTTGGAGCAGATCTGTATGGACTCCAAATTATTTTTGCAGGTGTGTGAACTTAGGACAGGTTCCAGTGAGTTCTTCCAGCGACAACGCCATGAACTGGAACGAATCAATGAATCGAAAAGGTCCAATCGAGAACAACATGTACTTCTCAAAATTGTGGGGGATGCATTTGATTTTGAATCCCATTTAGGTGAAAAGTTGTTTGACGCGCGGATGACTGAGCGCTGCGATGATGAAATGTCCATCGTAACTTCGTAGAGTATGCGCGATCACTGGTAGGAAGTTGATCTTTGAAATGTAGATTACATTTAGTATGATCACTGACGTTTTTTATCATGTGGCTTAAAGCGCTCTTCGCAGATATGGCATTGATTTATTTTGTCGCAGTTGTGACGGTGTGAGTGGAATTATCGGTGTTGTATTTTACCGGATGTCGCTGATGCGTTTCCATTCAGCTACGAGTTGCTCAAAGAACCACATTACGCAATCCTCACCTCAGTGTTGTAGATACGGCGAAGAAAGTTATAATCGACGGAGTAGCAGGTTTTATTATTTGATAGCGCACGGGACTTGCTTGTGTTCCACTTGAGTGAAAGAGTGGACTGGATCAGGAGAGGTCCTGGTACTTTTTCAAGGATTTCTTCCGAGTCAAATACGATATGAAACGTATGAGCCTATTTTCTGTAGTGGTTTTCGAACTGTAGCGTTTCCTCGCGTGGCATCTGAACGGTTTGTAGTTCTTGACAGTATCTAGACGTGACATGGTTGAGGAAAGCATTGCAAGCAGCGATAGCAAAAATATCCTTTACTTTTATGCTACATGCACTGTGATCGATACAGTCTTTGATGTACACAAAATGGTGATGGTAATACAGTAAATTGATGCTGCGTTGTGAGGCCGTTTTGGAGATCAACATAGTATAGACCACGAACTGATACCTCCCTTCTTCTTTTGAATCGAGTCCGAACACGTTGATGGAGAGTCCATCGTTGAATGCTTCTAGTTTATGGACGACTTTCACTACTGCAGGAAAGATGATACCGGTGGTTTTGATGGTATCAAAATACGGATTGTACTCAGAGACGCGATCGGCATTGTCCTGTGCGGGATGTCTCGCGGAAAGGATGGCCCACACCAGGCAGAAGTCATCGTTGTTTTAAACAATGATGCATGATTTGGTTGCCACGATTTGCCTTGGAAGGAGCAGGCAGGTGCTTACTTACTTGCAACGGTGTAAATTTGAATGTTTGAAACGAGACAGAATTGACTCCAGCGAAGACCCATGCCGATTCCGACTCTTGATAATCTTCGATGCGACGTTGGATAAACGACCAGGTGACGTCTACGATGTGACTGAAATCGTCGCTACGATACACGATCAGCTATTTTGCTCTGATCCACACGTCAATGCTTTTTTGTTCAAGCACAAAATGAACGTTAAGAGATACTCCGAGTTTGATAGCCGTGTGTTGCGTATTTCTGTATCAGCGGTAGGTTTTAGAATACACTACAGGAATTGTTTATCGACTCCTCGCTCAAACACATGGGGATGATCGTAAATATATCCTTTGTCAGCAACTCTGTATGCTTTTTCGACGCGCCTGGGTGGTGGAAGATGCGTGATCCTATCGCGTTGTCGATGAATCGCTTGTGTATCAATTTTGAGTAGTTTTTTTCTTTCTTAGTGTCAGCTCGTCGTGATCAGCACATAATTTCAAAGAAGTTTGGAAGGTTTAGCTGTTTTTCCCGTGAGTGCTTTGTACCTGTCTCGCATTTGCTTCATGTACTGCTCAGTGGTAAGGATATCTCGTCCCGCCAGCGCTATGTATTCGTTCACGAGCTTAACGGCGTGCAGGATTCCTTCACGGCGTCGACTTTAAAAATCTACTGACTCGTACGATAAATTTGTGCAGCGAGGCATTCGATCTGGGATAGGGTATGTGGGTATGTGGGTACCTTGTTTGGATCAAGCGATGTCCCAGAGTCGACGAACAATATCATGACGCAGGATAAACTTTTTCCCTGGATCTTCAGTTACCTTGTGCTGAATTTTATGTTCCATTGACACTAGGCAAGATTCTAGTTGATCTTTGCGATGATAGATGTATATATAAATATAGTCCCGTCTGCCATTTCTTTAATTGCTTGTTAATTTTGTCATCTCTTTAATTGTTTGCTATTTTTGTGAGATAAAATTTAATCTCTTATATAGTAAAATGCCTTGGCGTGGACCTAATAGGTATGCTTGGTTACTCCAAGTAAACGCGGAAAAATCCGCAAGTCGTACATGGAAGAGTATTGCGCGCAGCATAATGCCCTCATCAAGCGAGGAAGCCCTAAGCCCTGCATGGGTTGTCCAGAAGGAGTTCGAAGCCAACTTCAGGTGTGTCAGCGCTGCGGTGGTCGAAACATCAGGGCATTAAACATTACTACCAAAGATGAGAACCACTCAGCTACTCAAAAACCATTCGGTGATATTCGACTAGTTTTTGTGAGAATATTAAGCATGACGGTGTCAACAAAGTTAAGCACTACACGGGAAACTGCGTTTCCGTGGAAAATTCATCCCGTGTTTAGTCGTTACCAAGATAACGTGGATTGAGAGGTACGTATCGTGCGCACGAAATCAGACACGTGGTTAGGTTCAGCACCACCGGATACTCCATCGTTCATCTATACGTCCATGAAATCAGGGCCAAGATGTACCGTCATCGTTTTGTGTTTCAAGCTCATCGTGGAATTGTTCCCATAGGGTAATCCGCCGTTCATCTCAACCGAGATAAATCCGATAATCAGTTGGACAACTTGGAGATAAGACCTGATGAATAGGAAAAAACTGTGTTAACGAATAAAAAGGCGTTTTTATGCCTCTGTGGTTCTGTACAACAACTTGAGGAGCTCTTCTCGATGCGTGCAGAAGATGCAGTGCTTGAAAATTAGATCTTTATCGTAGACGATGTTGATCTTGCCAGTATCATAGAGCTCTTTCTGCTGTGCCTCTCTACGAAACAGAAGATCGTTTCCTATCCCGTTGGCGAGCGCGAGAGCCACGCTAAATGTCTATGTTGAGACGGAAAGCGTTCACAATAGCATCCTCAGGATCTTTCCGATTTTGCATGATGACATACGTGATATATCGTAACTGATCAAGAGAGTTGATTAAATCTACTTCGGCGTTGATTGAGGTAGCCTCATTGCTGACTTGTATGGCAACCGAGCACAATGGACAAATTTGCTCCATGTTTATTCCTATAACTAAGATAATTTTTATAAACTTTTTTCAGTGTTTGTTCGTTGATGCATCGCATGCAGTGCTGTCTAATCAGATCCTCGTCGTAATAGATCTTGACGATGCCGTTTCTGGACAACTCCGCACGTCGCTCTCGCGTGAGTAAGACCTGTTTTCGCGCTGCTCACTGCGTTTTGGCCAGCGTCAGTTCCAGAGTCACAGGAACGTTGTTTAGAACCACCTTCTCGATGGCTTCATGGAGCACTTCTGGATTGTGCAAAATCACATCGGCGACAAATACCTTATCATCATCACGACCGGCAGTATAGCTGCTGTTGCCAAACAATTTCTATATAAATCCTTGTCATACTTTTTATCGTAGACCGTTTCGAATAGGTTCAGCGACGTCAACCCTCACTGGTTGCCCACCATGTCTACGATGAGATCATTGACCATTCTCAATTGCACGTCAAGATTGGCTCCACGAAGATAAGAACATATTTTATTGAGCATTTTCTGATACAACAGCATGGCCTACTTGTTGGTATTTTTATGGCCTCCAGTCGTGGTTCGATGTGTTTCATCATCGTATGTAATGCCAGACCGGCTCCGGATAGAATCAGCATCATCGATTGGCCATCGCGCCCGTGGAAACTATACCGGTGGTGGTCACGACGATCGGTGTCAAACAGATTAATTTCAATACGCGCTTGTATCTTCTGTACGAGTGCTTGTACACGTAGACTTTTCGATGGTAATAGCGATAATACGATTCTAAGCTCGTGACGATCTTCCGCCGAGACATTTTCGTCGATGTGGTTGAAGTCGATGATGGGCTTCACGTTTATGCTTATACAACTGAGTCGACTAAACTCTGCAGCAGCAGTTCAAGTTGTGGCAAGTTCTCCTTTAAGAATGTTATGTGCGTTTGATCTACCTTCATTATTCTTCTCGTGAACTCTTTTAGATGATCCGGTTTAAGAGGTGCCATTATCACTAAATCATATTTTATATCAGTCATCTGGTTTAATTTCACAAGATCTGCTAGCATGTCAGGAGTCGCTTCCAGGTAAACATGCTCTAAATACCTATGCGATCTATCCACATGTACAGCAGAGAAACCTGGGTTATCACATTTGACATCACGGTAATATTTGCAAAGGTGACTAAAATCAGTAGCTATTTTGTCCACGTTTCTGTTCACGTTTTTGTAAGCTATTATTTCTGGGGCAATAGCATCAAGTAGACGAGTGAAGCATAGACCTATACTTGCACACGTAGGTTTTTCAATCATTAATTTTATCAAGCTGCTCTTGATGGATTAACAAAATTTCCTCTGGGAATGTCATCACCCTACCTGAAAACATTCTCCAATTTGCTTTTAATCTCTTCCAGCTGAAAATTGTCAAGGTATTTGTACGCTTACGCAGTCGGATTTGGATCAACTTTTCCTTGTTCGCCGTACATCATCACATAAAATAATGCCTCTATGGCCTTATCCTTATCAAACACCGGTGTATCAGATGCCGCTTCATCATCAGTAGTAGCACTGCCTTTGTCGTCGAGCTGCATCATTCCATGATCACCTCGACGTCCTCGTACTCTAATCCGGCACGTTGAAAAAAGTTTCTTTTGTCGATGGCATTGCGCAGTTGTCGATTTCTGCGAAATCTCTTTTTTAATACTACTTGCAGACGTTATCTTTTATTGTGAGTCATCGTCTTCCTTTCGACCAAATCGTCGTCGTTTAATGTATCCGGTTTTCACTATGGTACACATACAGTCAGGAGACGTCGTGGGACCAACATCGGAGCCCCAGCTGCTATATCAACAAGGGTGGAAAAGGGAGCGGGAAAAGCATGCTGCACATCGGTCATGACCATCTACCAAAATAGAAGAAAAAGAAGCGTGGCCATTTGCATGTGTAAGCTGTCCGCAGAGACCTACCGACCAACCCATCGAAACTTCATTTTGCCATAGCATTGAATAAAATACTGTTGAGAATTCCAGTATTTTTTTAAAAAAGTGACTGGTATACTAGCAGTTCAATACGTCGGCGAGGACCATACCAGTTGAGTTTGGGGCTCTACAGGATGGGAAATAGCTGATAAACACTGGACTGACAAATTATCTTCGCTGGAAAGGTAAATGGCGACATTTGTTGAAGGGTGTGCACCATGGAGCGAGTACCAAAAAAAACAATTGGACCGTGTATTGAGTGCGACCGCCAGACAAAGAAAACCAGCCTGAATTCCAGTTCTGACCATACTCCGGAAATGCCTGGACGTCCTTGGCCTCGATGTTGAAAAGATCGAGCAACCATCGAAATTGCCTGGGTGAATGTCCGTGGTTTTTATTTTGGCTTGAAAACCGTTTTTGATAATATCTTTATTTTAAAATCCTGACTTGATCCTTTATATTCGCCATCTAAATTAATATTCTTTCACATTGCGTGATACCAAAACAATACGAGTCACTTGACTCAACTGATTCGAAATATTTCTGGAAATGATAAGTACACTATGTACACTCAATTCAAATTCATGAATGATAACATCAACACAATTTGTTTGACTTTTTGATTTGGCTAATTGCACGGGTGGTTTACATATTATTGGTAATTATAATTGTCCTTTAGAATAACTGGACTTAATTTGATTTTGAGTTCGATCTGACGTTTAAACCTTCCATTGTGCTTGCGTCTATGCCGGGTCTCTCGCCCCCTGTTTACGCAGGACATATAAAAAGACGAGTGCGTGGATCGACGTCATGACGTCATTATTGTAGAGACCAATCACGACTGGCCTTACAGCTACCTGCGTTAGAAACTCTCGAATACAAGCATGAGTGTGCGTTAGGTCTATTCCCACTCATGATAGCATTCAATACAGGTCGAACGGGAGATATTGTCCCTCCACCTGCCTGCCCAATTAAATATCACTCTTTGATTGAATTAAAAAGTGGGTGATGTGGCTCGAATTCCTTCACCCACGAGAAATTAAATAGTGCGCTGTGCGCACATTAATTACTCGTACATGGCCAGTTGGTCGCACACTAGGATAATTTAAATGATTGATTGACTACGGTATCAATAATGCTCGGATGCTGTTCCTGGATAATCGTGTGAACAATTCCATCGATGCTTTCTTGCCAGCCGTGTCGATTTTCCATCGTTACAAAATTTGAATACGGCAAAATTCTTGTTAATGGTTTCTCTCAGCTGTTGCTGTCGCATATGTCCAACTGAATTATGAGACAGTTTTATCTCATTTTGTTTCCACTGTTCATGTGCACTTTCTACTGATAACGTGCACAAATTTCTCACCTGGTTGATGTCTGCATAAATCCCCGTGGTCTGCTTGAGCAATGATTGTCATTTTCAGTATACAACGCATCCTGCCTGTAAGTATCGTCGAACAATAACTGGTAAAGTCCGATAGCCACTCGGCCAATTTCCGCCATGGTGAAACTTATGTTTGTTGGATAATGCTAAAATAATCGACCTATATTAGGTCGCAATGATCTATACTAGATCAAATCATCCGGTGTAAAACTCTGGAAATAACTTAACCCAGGACTAGAAGGTTCTGCCGTGAGGGCAGTAAACTTAAACGTGGAATACTTCATGCTTTCGGCGGATGTATACAATTCAAGGGTTGTGAAACCAATGGGATAGGTACTGTCGTAAAGAACATCAGCAGTGCTATATGGTTTTATTTCATCTAACCTCCACGTGAAAATGCGCTATGTTCCAGAGCTGTGCTCACGCACTTGAAATCTTCAGATGGCAGGTAACTACATCTGAAGCCAGAAATTGGATGCAATTCCAACCGTGGCACACTCGTTTCGAGCATCAAACGCCACCAGGTGATTTCCAAAAACATAATAAGCCTGGTAAGAGCTTGAGAATACAAAAACTCCACACCGGTTTCCATTATTTCCTATAAGTGTTGGGATGTGACCAGAGCTGTTTCTGACACGGCGCGTATCCACTTATATTTTCGAGGCTATCTCGTTCTTTTCCGTGGGTGAATAATCCGTCACTGCCATTATAGCTCCTGACGCCAAGGTGAGATTTCCTGTGAGTGTTCCTCCAGTGGTAGATAACTTTGTGCTACCAAACGAGTTCAAATGTGAGTACCATATCGCCTTGGTATTATCCATGATCGGCCATGTGGTGGGAAGTCCGTATAATTTTTGGGTTTTCATCGATGTCGTTCTGTACAAGCTAATATTTGTATTATTGATGGTCAGAAGTTAATCATAACCATCACTGTTAACTCTGAAACCTTTAACGGTCAGGACTACGACTGGTGTTTAATTACCGCTGCATTCTTTGTCGATCCAAATAGAACAATGCATGGTACCAAAGTGATAGATCATAGTTGTTCTCGTGTTCAGCCCGATGTACGTCGTCTAGAATTCTGCGATGTTGTTCCTGAGGGAGGTGATGACATGAAAAGTTCGCTAGTCTCTCAGCCAGTAACGGATAAATTTGCAGATATGACTTCACCCGTTTGATCATATTTGTTAGCCAGCGTCACCTCAAGATCTGCTGACGAGACGGCCTGAGAAGCTTCAAGAGCCTGTCCTGTTGGAGCTGGTAACCCAAACAGAATTTCTCCTCCTATGTAAATATTTCTGTCATTTCTCCTCCGGTCAACAACAATTTATAGTCTTTGCCAGTCTGTTGGCGTGCGACCATCGTGCGGCGTTGGCATCCAGAGGTGGGAACCTTACATCGTCGAGATTGGTGATGCTGTGACCGCTCATGTTGAGATTAACTTGCATGTAATTCCCGGAGCGGTTGACCTTTTTGTCAAGCTCATTCAGACTCACAGAATAGCTACTGCTTCACCCGATAAGCGTACCAAATAAGTATAAGACATAGTTTGCAGAAATTATCTACTCAAGTGAATTATATAGAAAATGAACATCATTAATTTAGAAACAAAGGCCAAAACGAAAGCGCACCAGCATCATTTTTTGATGCCTCATTGCCATTACATGAAGGTGGATCCGGCCGGTTGTTGTAAAACGAATCTACTCATGAACATGCTCCTGAACAACATGTTGAGGTACGACCGAATGATCCTATACACGCTCAATCCTCACTAGGACAAATACAGTATGCTGCACGAGTTCGGAGATTCGCTTGAAGAATGACGCTTTCACCATAGCAGATCCGGCTCAGATATAGCAGGTGGAAGAGCTGGATTCGGACACGCATAAGATCGTCGTGTTCGACCATATTAAAATCGACCTCGAGAACATGAGCCGCATCTGCGAGTATTTTTCGTTGTCGAGAAACAAGCGATGGAACAGCCTTGATCTCACTCAGTCGTACTACGATGTGCCTAAATCCATCCGACGTAACACGGGATGCTTTGTCTTATTCTCCGGACTAGACGACCGAGACCTCGACGCGATCTCGCGCGACCACTGCAGCTACATCACAGCAAAACAATTCAAAGACTGATACTCCGCGTCAACGTCTGGATCCAATCATGGCTTTACATACCTGGTTGGTATATCAACAAACGTTCGAGCACCATTTGCTTTTGAAAACGTCTGATTTACTCCCGATCACCTTCGGCTGAACGATGACACCCTTGTGGATGATTCAACCACCGAGTACGAGTACGTCGAATACCAGGATACGAATATCACCAATGTCAACGCGAACACGCATCGAAAAATCGAAAAATCGAGACGCGTGACGAAAAATCGAGACGCGTGACGAAGATGTGTACCTGCTTCCCCAGAAAGCCTTTCTGGAGGTTCGCGGACAAGTGCAACCTACGGGCGGCGACGCAGACTATTCAGCGGAATCTCAAGTCACGCTGCAGGACAACGGAGGATTCTCGTTATTCAAGTCGACGCAGTACTAGATGACGAATCACACCGTGGAAGAAATCACCGGCTACTTACCCCAAGCCGGCACTATTCTGAATTTGGTAATGCGATGACTACATGCGAATGTGCGCAACCAACATGAGCTTTTTTAGAGATACAAACACTGGTGCTGCTGTGAGTTCTGAATTGACAGCCAACGCTAACGCTACTGAACTTACCGGAGAGCGTTTCAGAACTCATTTTGCTTTTGCACGTAATGCTGCCAACAGCACAGGATTCTCAGCTAGACGTCTTCTTACCGATTCCGGTCACAGGATCTGCATGATGCTTCCACTGAGCAGCATCTTCGGAGTGTGCAGCAATATCCGTACGGTTTTCAGAGGAGTAAAGCATACGCTCGTTCTGGAAAGAGATTCTCTCACACAGTACATGCAGATAGCAGACGAAGTGGCAGATGGACAAATGACCATGACGTGGTTTTCATTGTGGATGCCAAACGTTACACCTTCTACTGTTCACATGCTTGAATTAGAATCCACGTTGGCCAGATTCACCAAACAACTTTACTTTGAGCAACACCGTATTTACATGCAACAATATGTTCCTACTCATGTAACCACGTCGTGGAGTCTCCATCAATACAAGCAGTGAGCATTCCAGGCATGTGTTCGTAATGTTACAGCAGTCAGACCGACGCGAAAACCAGATGGGAAACAAGCACGTGTTTAACATCTCAATCTGTCTCGTATTCACATTCGCATCAACTTGAGGCAATATCCAGAACGAGAACTCGAATACAATTTCGCCGTCGGAACCAGAAATTATTCTCGCGCGTACATGATGCTCATGGAAGCCATGCAGAAGTACCAAGAAGTGAACACAGGCACGCAGATATCGCTGGAAGATTTCACTAATTTATATGCCATCTTCCACATCGATGTTTCCAAGCATTCCGAGCGTCTCAAAGATTCGCCTGTCGACATCGAAATCCGATGAACTATTGCCAATCCGGGTAGCAATTAGGTGTGCTACACGCTGGTGACCTCAGAACGATTCATGTCGTTGGACGTGCTCAGTGGAGAAATGAAAAGCATTGTATAGACTATTTCCTAATAAACAAAAGTAAAAAATCGTCGTACCACAAAGAGACAAGGTGGTTGTGAAACCACAAATGGTGGTTCTATTGCCAGTGCTATAATTCCATTTGTGAAGACAATGGCGCCAAAAATATTTGCATTGATTCTTGCTTCATTGGGACTTGCCGCAGCGACTGGAGCTATCACCGGAGCCACACATAAAGCGGTGAAGGCAAACGGTGTTGATCGTAGCAGAAATTTTCGGGACAGAAATCTCCGACAAAACCGTGCCATCGTGACATCGTACATTGGCTATCGAAATAAACCCGTCAAAAGAAAACCCCAAATATAATAGCATTTAATATAACACCATGTCGTACATTCCAGTAGATGTAACGCTGACACCACAGCAGAAGAAAAGTATCGCTGTGGCAGACACGCATAAAAGGCCAGTATCCATCATGCTTAAAGTGTCAGCGCTCACAAGACCGGACAGAATCAAGCTGACCCATCGCCAGGTCACATCAGTGGATAAACACGCCGCTGCACGAAAAGGAATTGTTTTTAATTTGTCGGTGTCACAACTGTCCAAACAAAGAGAATTTATCATACCTCTGTTAGCAGGAATAGCTGGAACTTTACTTCCAGGAATTCTCGGCATCGGAAAAGGACTCCAACTTCCTGGAACCACACGAGGTAAAGGTATTTGCAGCAAAGGCATGAGAAACACAAAAAAAATTTAACGTGGAAGACTATGGCTCCTAAGGGCAACGTTACCTGCGCCATCCAACATTAACATGGTTGGTGTCTTAAGTGCAAAACCAGAAAGGAGAGTATCAATCCCGTCGAGGTGGTCACAAAGAATCATCGCCTCATTATCAAATCGAGGTGTGCAGTATGTGGTTCCAAAAAAATCACACATCGTCACCGGTAACGCAACGCCGACAGATCCTGTCACCAGCGGAGACAACAAAAATATAGACTATGGGCAACTATGCTGCCGACAACAGAGTTGTGTGCGGCAGACGATCAATGGTCGGCAGAGAGATTACAGCACGTACAACGATCATTTTAAATATCTCATGACGGTCATCGATGTGTTCAGCAAATACGCAAAAAACAAAAAAGGAAATGCTATCGTTGAAGCGTTGGATAGCATTGTAGGTGCACGAAAGCCCCATAAATTATGGGCAGATCACGGCAGCGAATTTTATAACAAAACCTTCTCAGACTGGCTTCCAAAAAATAATATTATCTTGTACAGCATACACAATCAAATCAAAGCTTCCGTCGTCAAGCGTTTGAACAGAACTCTCAAAATTCGCATGTGGAAAAGAGTCACCAGCGATAACACCAACCGATACTTAGATTTTTTGCCAGATATCATTGATCAGCACAATAACACATGGCAACACAGCATTAAAATGACACCCACGGAAGCATCTTCGGCTGACAAAAAACAACAGGTCACGGACGCCTTATTTTTTAGATCCAAATTCAAAGTAGGTGACCACGTCGGAACTACCAGACAAAAAACTACATTCGAAAAGGGATACACCCCTAACTGGACTAAAGTAGTCTTCGTCGTCGATACCATTCAAAAAACCATTCCTGTCACATACACGCTCAAAGATCCCTCTGGGAGAACCCATATAGGGTTCTTTTCACGAGAAGGAATTACAAAAAAAAAAAAAAAAAAAAAAAAAAAAAAAAAAAAACTAATCCTCTTCAGAGTCGTAAAAGTTATCTCTACTAAAGGAAAACATCGCTCATCAATTTGTTTGGTTATTCTGAACAATTCATCTCGTGGATTCCCATAGCATCGCTGACGCCATTGACTCGAGAGTCTATGACTAAAAAAACACCGTTTTCTACGACAGCGCCTCAGAAGAAATCTTATCGTGCTCCTCACCCAAACTCTTCCCGGAGATCGTCTTACATTTCGCGGCATGCACGTGAAGACCCATCTTCCCAAATATACGCTTGAACACATACTCAAATTTTATATATTTCACACAACCTACCAACTGAACTCGAGTCACCTTATTCAGTCAATAATAAAACTGATCTCGCTCTGACTCTGACAAATGAAAACGCTTCACCTTATTTTTGATATAATACTGCTGATTGTACCGATGCACCGGACCCTGATGACGATGCGTGTCATCCACTCCTCATTCTCAAACTGGTCTTCGCTTTCTTCACAATAGATCATCTCAGGCACAAAACTCACGGAAACAGTGAACCAGAAACCCCATACCCCAGTACTATGTGGGGCTCTCTCGACCACTCCTTATCACGCAGTGATAAAAGTGAGCCAGACCCCCATTTCTAAATGCTACTAACATTCAATACTTTTGAACATGTGATAGAACTTTTCTGAATAATTGGGACTTTATTCACAATGATGTGTTCCTCTTAATTTTAATTTCACATTGGTTTTGCTTCTTTCTTGCTTAGCCTAAGACGACAGAGTCTTACACATTAACAATTTTGTATTTTAAAACGAGTAGAACACTATAAGCTATTGGTTTTCTTTCTAATATTCTCCCTTCTATATTGTACCTCTTGTAAGCTCCATTTACAAATGTATGAAATTAAATATGTTTGAACTAAGCTGAGTTATACAACGTTATCTTGAATTAGAACCTTTTAACTATAGGACTAAGACAAGTAATATGATCTTTGTCCCAGGTAAAACCGAACCGTGTTCAAATGTACTCATATTTTCATACCTACGATATATTGTGTTCAGATGTACTCATATTTTCATATCCAAGATATATCGTGTTTAAATGTATTCATATTTTCATACAATAGATGAATCGTGTTCAGATGTATTCATATTTTTATACTATAGATGAATCTTATTCACATGTATTCATATTTTCCTACTATGGACGAATCGTGTTCAAATGTATTAATATGATCATACTATAGATGAATCGTGTTCAAATATATCCATATATATATATATATATATATATATATATATATATATATATATATATATATATATGTGTGTGTGTGTGTGTGTGTGTGTGTGTGTGTGTGTGTGTGTGGAAACAGGACATTACCTCCCTGTTAATTACCCCCCTGCCACTACTCCCTGCCATTACCCCTCCCCATTATTTACTCCCTCAGTCTTTTACCCCACCCCACCCCGCCATTACCGCAATAAGATTATATCCCGTCAATTTAAGTGTACACAAACACAATCTGATTAGAGTATTGGCTTCACATCAATAAAAATTATTTTAGCAGTTTAATCTGTGCTCAATCTTTACTATTGTGTTGGCTTCACCTCATTGAATCTAATTCGAGCAGAAATGGCATCTACGCGCATGCCCCAGAAAAGCTATATAAATATAAACCGTATATATACATTCTGAAAAGTATAATATCACCAGAAATAATTTTACCATGGAGAAAGTTCTGAGTGTACGTGGAAAGCAAAACATTATGCACAATGGATATGTCTATGTAAAGCAGAAAGATCTAGCGAAAGGTGTAATCAGTTATGAATGTGAAAGGCGACAAGGAAATGTAAACGGAGTATCTGAATGTAAAGCAAAGATCAAAGTTAAAAATGATGTTGTAGTTGGATCTCAGCATGAACACACACAAACATGCACCAGATTCAGCACGATGTGAAGTTCTGCAAGTTAGACAAAACATTACAAAAAGAGCAGTGGAAACAGAAGAAACACCTCAACAGATTCTTAAGCCAGCCTAATATCAATTAACAATTAAATTCGTCGTCGTCTGTATTTGTAAATGATGGTAATGGCGGGGAGGGGGGGGGTAATAAACCCGGGGGGGGGGGTAATAGACTGAGGGGGTAAATGATGGGAGGGGTAATGGCAGGGGGTAATTGACAGGGGGTAATTGACAGGGGGTTTTGTCATTATAAAATGTTCTGTTTATTCGGATGGAAGCTTTGTCTTTGATTTATAGTTTGTAAAAAAGTACAATCTACTTTTACTAGTTCAACTTTGTTTGGGACTATATTTTATGCACAACAAATGAAATGTGCACCGTCTGTCTGAATGAATGAACGAAATTATTCGTTTTTCTTTCTATCTAATTCATTTCCACTGAAATAAAAACTATTTGATGAAAAGAATCTCAAATGGGTAATGATTTAATATTAAATTTATGAAACTCTTTGAATAATGTCCAGCTTTTGCTCGCCAAGGCTCGCAAAGGCTGGACATTGTTCAACGAGTTTCATAAATTCAATATTAAATCATTACCCATTTGAGATCCTCTATATACCCACTGTCTGTGTGCGTCAGTGTATATTACTAATTATAGCTAATGATGATAAACTTTAAACTACGATGAACAAGTTCCTTTCAGCTTACCTGCAAA